>OMNW01029257.1:1752-19807 GCA_900303245.1 Selene dorsalis | reverse complement strand
GAGCTACTGGTGAGCTTTCCAGTTTGAAGCAGAGGTCACGTATCTTTGAGGGAACAGATACAGACACATGAATCCAAGTTATGGCGGAAAGATAAGCATGTGAAAAAGGGGGTTTTTGTATAGTTTTGAAATCATACATGTTCACGTTGGTGTTTTTGTTGAATGCCCCTAGCGTCGCTGCGTATTGAAAAAGAAAACAACAGAAACTTCAGCTCACTGTAACAATATAATGTATGGATGCTTGAATATAAAGTGCGCTGGGTGCAGATGAATGCCGCCATGTGTCTGTCTTATTTGCTTTTTGACCTTATCCGTCATGCCAACATCTTAATTCACTCCTGCACAGCTGGAGTAACTGTTTTTACTGCATGATGCTGTGCAGCCTCTGATCCTCAGAGATCCAGCTTTGTATCACTTTTTCATCTGAAGTGAGAAAAACTGACTTAAGGGTTCAGTTTTTTTTTTTTTTTTAATGCAAATTTACTTGGTTGTCTTACAGCAGTTTGACAAAATACGCTCCTGCTGCAGAGGAATGTAAAAAAAAAAAGCACTCACTTTCACTTACTGCATTGTGAAAGTCTCCTGGCAAAAGCTGCGATCGTCCGCTATTGCAAACGTGCTATTAAACTACATGTGGGAGAGAGAGAGAGAGAGAGAGAATCACAGAAAAGAAAAAAAAAATACGTGAAATTTAGGAAGTAACGGTGATTTATCGTGACATTGAGCCTGAGGCGGAGCCATCACGGAGGAATGTGGAAGAAATACTGGAGGTCGGTGTCAAAAACACGTCCAGGTTTTTGCGAAGGCAGAGACAGCGCTGTAAATGATCTATTATCTCTCCTGTCTGGTTCACAGAGGCCAGGAGGTTAATCCACATGATGGAGTTTTAAAGATTGCTGTCCAAACATTAGACTCTTAAACTGATTTGCTTATCGTCTCCAGGTATCTCTGCCCACATGCTCCGAGCCTGCCAGAATAACACTGGGAGGCTCGGAGCACGATACGTTCACGTGTCTTTTTGCTGCAAACACAAAGGGCCTGTGCTATAATATCTATATTTTTATTCTGAATCAAATAGATCTGCAAACCACATACTGTATACGCCACAAACTGCATCTCAACCTGATGACTAAACATTTTTGCAGAGAGGTTTTTTTAGCCTCGTTCGCCGGCTCCATATCCTCTTTGCCTCCTGCCTGCTCTGCTCTTCTCACTAAGGTTACCCTTGACATTTGGGGAGAGAGGTTGTGAAGTTTTTCATGGACTCCTGGGAAAGAGCCACACAGCTCTGGACAGGGAGGGCTCCTCCAAGGTGAGGGATGTAATGTGCTTTCCAGAAGTGATGAACTCTAAACTCTAAAACAGAGACACTGACGTGCGTTAGACGGTGCTGCAGCAGCAAGGTAAATAGATTACAGTAAACCTTTGTTTTCACAGCGTTAAAGCATTAAACTGACATCGTACCTGCACCGTCTTTGATCTTTGAATCGCTGTATATGAGATTTTCTCATTAATATTAAATTCTTGACTCCTGCACATTCGCCCCTCATCCATTCACTTGTTCAATGTAACTGCGACTGAGGATCTTAAGAGTATTTTCTGCAGCTCCTGCACGGAGCTCCGGTGTGCAGAAAAATTTGACTTCTGCAACAGCGATTTGTCCTTCAATCCACCAGCGCCCATATGGAAGAAATTGTTCAGCCGTCTGAGAGATTGAACACACAAGGCTTTTTTTATTGTTAAGTCCCCTAATAGACCTCAGTGGAATCAAACCACGGTCAAGGCAGCATGTTTAGTATTATGCCATTCTCACACAACCGACCGACCGGTCGCTGTGGTGCGGTTCATGTACACGCATGCGATTATGTTTTAAAAAACTTGAAAAAATAAAAAAAGGCGAGTCAGCTAAGTCGGCTCGGATGGATTGCATTATTATGTGAATGTAGGATATGTACAAAGTCTGACATTTGACCTTTAGGTTCCCCCGTTTGCGTCACCTGAAGCACAGAGTTGAGCAGGGAGCACGTCAGATGGTGATTATAACCATGAGAGGACGTGAAGGTGGATGTGGGGCTGACTACTGATGGATAAAGTGCACCAGCATGATCACACAGGTGTGTTGAATGTGAGTATTTATGACGAATTAGTTGGTTACAGGCCGTCTGTCCATTTCCTTGTGGTGCAACTCGGTGAACACTTTCATAAGGCCTTGTAGGAACTTAAGGACTTTGTTGGTTTAAGTTCGAAGGTCAAGCTTAAAGTGACCTCAGAAAAGATGCGTTTGGTCTTGTGAATGCAAACATCTCAGTGACCCTTTGTAGAAACATCTTTGATACTTCAACGTTCAGTCAGACTCGAGAAGGAAGTTAGAAGTTAGATTTTGGTGATAAAAGGTCAAAAGGTCAGGGAAATTTTACACAAATAGGCAATATTTTATATGATTGTGGATACAACTGTGAGATCCAGGCTGTTTCAAGTGAATTAAGTACATGACTGAACCACGCCCTCAGTTGTTAATTCATCTACAACACCTTGATAAAATTCACATAGGTATAAAGTTTCCTTTCCTAAGGGTTATAATCTTTGGCATTACAGAGAATATGACCTTTAACCTAACTTCACTGATGTAAATTGTAATAAAAAGCACCTGTTGGTATAACACAGTACAACTCAGCAGCTGCACAAACTACATCAACCACATTGATCCTGTATTTGCAGCAGCATCTTCATTAAAGGAGGATTTATTGAAGACTACTGAATTACATTTGAAGGTAGGTGTTCCTAATAAAGTGCCAACTGGCTGTAGGGCTTCTGGTTTCCACAGCCAAAGTCTAAGTACAGGGCTCTTTAGTGGTTTCCTATAGGCAATAAATAGGAGCTCCCTCCTTTGTTTTTTTGTTCTGGGCCGACTCGGTGGACTGGACGTTAATGCAACAAGGATCACGGTAGCCAACGTACAAAAGCTTTAGTAGTGTGCGACATATTACTCAGGATTAGACCGGTGTGCCAACGCTGTCAAAAGTAGATGTCAGCAAATACAACCACCGATCTTACGGGAGGTATACAGATGAGATTTTACTTTATGGGATTTTACTTTATAGTTTTTTTTGGTTGTTGCCAGTTTGTAAAGCCAAGAGCGAAGCCCCTGCCTTGAGAAGCTGTTAGGCCAAATAAAAAAAATCATTAGTTTAGGCTTTAATAACTTTTCCACCCTGCAAAGAATACAACTCTGGAGAAAAACAATGGATCCTCACAACTTTTTATTTTTTGAAGGTTTATGGCAGAATGTGGTCAGATTTATATAGGATTTTGGCACCAATTATCAGCTTCTGGCAGCTTCGATCTAAAACCATCACTGTCAGTATCAACTTTCAAAAAAGCTATTGGTTGAATAATTACCGAGCCTGGCTTGAGTGCATAACTTTCCTGGTTGTCTTCTCCACTGAGTTCCATTATCAGAGCATTGGAAGTTGGAAAAAGAGCAGAGAGGCACATAAATCCCATTGGCTGGTGGCAGAAAGGCCTTGCTGACTGTGTTTTGCCACTATTTCAGCTTCCATTTATAGTGTGGCAGCACTTCCTGCTATTGTGTGCCAGGAAAACCCAGGTCCTCTTGGCTGCTCTCTAATGTCCTGCCTGCCTCTCTTATCCAGCGTGAAACTCCAACACAGACATAGAGAGAAGAAGAAGAAGAAAAAAAAAAAAAAAGAGGAAAAATCACACATGCACACATCAAGCTCTCTTTGGTGGAGTGCCTCTCAGCACCAGACAGATTTGTGAAGAGGGCTCTTGCATGGGCACAGCGAACAAAGTGCTTTCTCAAGTTGATAAAAACTGATGTTCAACTACTCAAAGTCAAACCAGCGGCCAAAGGTCTGCGACCAGGAAAACTTCTGGATCCCCCCAAAGTCACTTGAGACTATAATTGAGATTGGAAACTTTTTTCTTTCCTTTTTTTTTTTTTTTTTACATTTGGCAAAAACTCCCGGCTCTGGATATCACAAACAGGCAGCCCCTGTCAGACACAGTATAGAGGAAGCATTTCATTGCTGCACCTCATCAATGAGCTGCACAGAACGCGGATTACAGATTTAGACTCCAGGCTTCGCTCCTTTTCAGTTTCGTTCACGTCTCATCCATCTGAGCAAATGGCAGCACAGGCTCCCATTGTCTCTGACGCCAAGGTCCCAGAGTAGGGAAAACCATCAGGACACTGTAAATCATCTCGGAGGCTGAGTGTCAGCCAAAGTATTCTCAATTACTGGACCGCATCTCTGTGGATCACAGTTGTGGTCGACTCCTAACTGTACATGTCTTTTAACATCTCTCTTGTCTTTAAGTGGAAGGTCTGGCCTCTCAGCTAGAAAATGTGTTTTTGGAGATGATCTAATTACTGACTGAGACAGCTGATACCGACTGCGGAGTGATGAGGTGCAGCGGGCGTCATGACCGAGGAGAGCTGCTTGACAGTTAAAAGGTGGGGAAAGTACAGCTGCGATTCCAAGTCACTGATCGTTTGTTTGCCATAAAAATAAAAACACGAGTAAACAAAGAGGTAAATGTCCGCGTTCTGTCTGTATCGGTTAAGTATGTGTATTTAAAATGGCTAAAACACATTAACACTGACAAAATGATGAGTATATATATCCATCCAAGTAAAATCAAGTTTCACTCAAGTTGCTGGATCCGATTTCATTGCACATCACCATACACAACACAACAGTAGTTTGACCTGGGGTCAATCACAAGTTTCCAAAACAACGCCCATGGACTGCAAATCCAATCATATTGATCTTGCCATTTTATCACTGATGGTATTTTTTATGAGTCTCTTTCAAGGGATCCACTGAAACTGAGAGTGGGAAATAACAGGCAGTCGTCAACTTGCGCACTTGATGTTACTCATTTATGGCATCTCCAGAGATTTACTTGGGTGACGTCTGAGCTCGCTAATGTCCCCTGCTGTCGTAGTAAACAATGTAATAGTTTCAGTTTCAAAGCACCACCTACTGGATCAGAGTCTACTGCACTTAAAATGTAAATTTTGAGTTTGGGGAAGTCATTGTGTCATTTATAATAAATATACCCGTCACTATTTGGCAACAGCAACTACAGAATGAAAGAAAGACAAAAATTGCAGCGTTGGAAACGACTATGATGAGTAAAGATGAGGTCACAGGATGAGGAAATTGCAGCATGTCATATTTAAAGATTGATAATACACAGGCAACCTGCGATAATAATGACATAAAAAAAACAAAAAACTAACCTTTTCCCACAGTTTTACAAAAAAAAAAAAAATGTATGTTACATAATGCTCTTCTGGGATTCTCTATGGCCTTGTCTTATTCTTCTCAGATACCATCAGGGACACCAGTGTGACCTGCCAAAGCAGCAACATATCTTCACTTTGCTATCACAAAGTCAAAGTAAAGTACAGCCAGAACTTTTTTTTTTGCCCTCCAATTCAAAACAATAAGCCAAAAAATATACATAAAAGTCATGTCTCTGTCACTGACCATTTATGTTTTCTTTTCATTTCCCTAATGGATAAGAACAGCTCAATCCAGCTAAACTATGTTATATTTAAGGGGTTAAACACAGAAAAAAGCACAACAGCCCTTGTAGCAGCATTGCAATTTTTCACATCAGTTATTCCAGTCAGCCAACTCAAATAAAATGGAATAATTGCATGAATGTACAAAAAGTTCATATTATACGTCTTAAGCTCTGACATTGTCATTTCCCACAAATATGTATCAAGCTGCAGCTCGGCAGAGAACGGAGAAAATAAATTTCTCACCCCAAAACCCCCATCACATACCAGGGCAGACACCAGCCATTATGTACAATATACTACTGTACATGTTGGCCGGCAGCGCTGACCACACCACAATATGACCATTCCCCTGGTAGCCATCCGAGACCACAACGCAGCACTATAATGTGAGCGGTTCCCATGTGAGAGTCAAGCCACCATGTGGTCATTTCCCCAACGACTGCAAGATGTGCACTGTGTTATCCAGCTAACTGAGATGGACAGATAAACGTCATTTTGGGGCAAGAAAGACAGCGAGAGAGAGAGAGAGAGAAGACCATCAGGAAATACAACAGCAGTTTAGATGTGATGATAACGTCACAGTAAAACAAAGTGACAAATATATAAAACCTGAAAAAAACAGCAAATGTCTTTCTAACTATGTTTTCAGTCACACCAGTGATCCATATCCAAGGCAACAGTAACTATTAGAAACCTTCCTAGAAACAGTTAGCTAGCACAGATGTTACCAGCACAACAACAGCAGTTTAGATGTGATAGATGATACATCACAGTTACACAAAGTGACACAAAATATATAAAACTTGAGAAAAAAACAACAACAACAAAAAAACATCAAGTCTCTTCATAACCATGTTTTCCACAAAGCCAGTGATCCGTATCCAAGGCAACAGTCAATTTTAGAAACCTTGCTAACAGTTAGCTGGCAGAGATGCACAATACCACCATCACCACCAACAACAACAAAAACAACAAAAACATATGCTCCACAACCGAGTCAGCCACAAAACACTCGCAACTCAGCGAGACCAAACATGACACACAATAACATCACAGCAGCGTTAAGTCATAAATCAGCAGACAACAGTTTCAGCAGCAAAACCAACTGGCAAACCAGCATGTTAGCAAATGTTAGCAGCTTAGCTTAGCTTACCTTAATGGAGTAAAGATGTAGCATCTCGGTAATTAGACGATAAGTAAATCCAAACTTTTCCAACATGTCCTGTGTCCTGGTGCGACAGCCGGATGAATCTGAGCTCGTCGGGTGAGAAACAAACTGAAGACATCCTGGAGCTTGTTTGTTTTTTTTTACATGCAGGCTAATTAGCAGTGGGTGGCTCATGTTAGCAGCACAGGTGTAACTGAGGAGCCATGTTTAAAGAGCCCGCCCCTCCGGCTCCAAGGGTGCGTTTGATTTATCCAGCAGCAGCAGCAGTAATAGAGTCAGTCATGTGTGGCCCAGCTGTCAGGTAGTGTTCAATTCATCACTTTTAAGTAAAATAGAAACTGCAGGCCTCGGTTTCTGTTGACATTTTTATTCTAATTGACCAACAGATTCAGATTACAGATCAGATCAGACATCTAATAACCAAACCACAGAAATAATACATGTATATTAGACATGTGCAGCCATATAAAAGAAGAAAACAACTTTTTTCCACTTTTTTTTTATTTTATTTTTGTTAGACTTTTTCTCTTGATAACAACACTATTAATTTTGAAGATAGTACAGTGTGATAGTTGAACGAGTATTGACAGTCAGTAATAATCACTCAGTGAGTCTTTTCCTGAGCCATTTCCTTTGGCTGGGAAATATGGTTTGATGGCAGTGATATGATTTTTGATTAATAGAGGTCAACAATAAAGTTTCATGATTTCCAGCTCTTTATTTTTTATGTTATTTTGTGTACTAATGTCATATCATGATGTATATTGATTTTGGACGTGAAAACACATTAAAATGAAAAACAAGCAGAGCAAACTGGAGAGAGAAGTTGATGATATATGTAATAATTCAGAGAGTGAAGTCTGGTTTATTGTTGAGGGGAGGATTCATATTTGGAAAGCAATCACCGATAAAATGTAGACTGACAATAAACTGATCCGAGGAGACCTTTACTGATTGTTCCCTGGTTTAATGGCTTTGTGTCTGATTGAAAATGTGAATGTTTGCCATTTTCCTGATGATCTTCTTTTGATTTTTCCATTGAAATTATTCCTTATCCACCGTTGTTCCTGCCTCGTAAAGACAGTGAAGTTTACCAAGGCCCGGTTTGTTGGAAAGTAGAAGCGCATGAAGTCAGATTTCTTGGTTAATAAAGGTTATGCATGTTAAGCAAAACCCTTTTTGGATCAATGTAGATTATGGCACAAAAACACTTCATTCAGCTTTTTTCTAAATGTTCTGTAAAACTCGAAGCGGTGATGCTGACATCAGCATCTACTGTCTCCAACTTTGATTACTTGAGTATCTGCTTGTCTCTGATGAATTATTTTGTTTTTGCCAGCAAAAGTAGCTTTCCATACTTATAGCCAGGGAGGACTTTGGAGGACCAGTAAACCTATCACAGCCCATTATATGTGCCCTTACTCAAGATAATGGCATGAAGCAAAGGAATTTACTGCTATCTGTTAACCTCAGAGCCACCTCTATTTGCTATGCTGTAAAAACCTAAATGTAGACCATCCTGACCGTGGTACAGATGAACATTTGGGCACATTGTGTGGGTTTCTGCATCTATACGGCGTCCATCTGATCAGATGATGTGTTTGCTGACACTGTTCAGCTAAAGACAGGATCCATGTGAAGAGAATTTGGTGCCACAAGTCTTTTGAACGGTCTCATAAAAATACCTGAACTGAATCCAAGTTCGACTTGTTCAAGTGGTGGGTACAAAAAAAGCATTAATAGATCCCATAATTGTTGCTATATAGACTCTATGGCTTTCTGTCTCATTCAGAACTCCTTTGACAGTCCACACCCCGCTGCCAAATCTCAATAAATCTTTTTTCCAAATGGCTCGGAGGGCCACGTTTCTCCACCTCAGCTCACCATCCCCAAAGACAGCGTTTAAGTATCAGCGTGTATTTTATATCTCAAAGAGCTGAAATCAAATAAGGAGGAAGATGCGGTATCCAAAGAAAGCAGATTGTGAGGATGGAATACGAACCAGGTGCAGAGTTTGGAGGGTCTTCACAAGACTCTCACCACTGAATTTAATTGCCTGGAAATATTCAGGCAAAGCCTCCTTAGCCGACCTGATGAACCCTCAGATGCTGCCTCTATTCTCAGAGCACTTATGAGTCTATTTGACATACATTTTTGTACAGTAGGATATAATGATGCCATTACGAGGGCCGCATACTTGTGCAGGTAATTTAAAATCAATCACAGAGCACATATGTTCAGCTGCTGCGAAGGAAACAATGTTCAGTGTCTTGTTTTGAGATGTTAATAACTGCCTATCATAGGAGCTGCAGCTGGAAAGTACTTTTAGCCATGCACACATGTACAGTGCATTTCAACTATCACGCCAGTCTGTCATTTTCTCTCCAAGAATTCCCAGTGTTTTGATTTATTGCAATTGTTGCAGCACACCTGCCTCTGTTGGGATTGTCACTCTTGTACGCTAACTTAACCTCACTTCCAAGTTGGAAGTTTCTGAATGGTCCACAAGGTCGGGTTAGCTTGCTACCATTTAGGAAAACTTTTTTCTTTGGTGCTATACTTGCCAGCAAAGAAGCCAAAGTTCCACTAACAAAAGTGAGGAACTGTCAAATATTTATGTTACCAGGGAAAATACAAGCAGCATGAGAGCGGCGTTGTTCTCAGAGGGTAGTCATCATGACATTGTGTTGACCCCACAGGACATTCTGGATATCTCCTGCGGAAAAACAAGATAAATCATACTTGCTTTATTAGATGGATGAAGTCCAGTTTTATGTATTTATTGTCATTGCGCCATTTAAGTAAAACATGCAGACATGACAGTATTAAACTTTGTAGGAAAAGTGGGGTTGTGTTATTTGGGAGCATTTCATAGTATGGTTTAATCGTGTGGAACTATGTTAAAGGTCTCATATAGTATAAAAGGTAGATGTCCATGTGTAGTCTGATTATAAGGCAGGTCTGGGCTCTATATTAATACTGTGAAAGTATCAAAACATCAGTCCAGCAAAAAAAACGTACACAGGCTGTATTGAGAAACTGAGCCTTAAAACCAGCCGTCAGGTCTTCTGTAACTTTATGATGTCACAAAGAAGCAGTCACCAAGCCCCGCCCACCTGGACCCACCACCCAACACTTGATAGATTTATTTGAGTGTTTTACCTAAAACCTGCTATAATTTTTCATTATGATTAACGACCAATCAAAAGACAGGCCCAGATCCTCCTCTCCTCTGATTGGCTGACACCGACCTGATGATAGTAGAGGTCCAGAGAGAAACTGAGAGAGGAGATGGAAAACTACACTACTGAGATGGTTTTGGTTCTTAAAACCACAAATATATCTCTTTATTGATCAAAACCACAAAAAAAACTCAGGCATGAAAGTGTGGGACATTTAATACCAAGTTTGTTTTTCTCTCAGATAAACAAAACAATTTAGGTTTATAATATACAGAACAGAATAACAAAAGCCCAAGTAACTACTATACAACACAGACCAAAAATAAAATAGATAAATATGAGATGGAATTTAACATTAAAAATAATAATACTGTTCAATAAAAAGACTAAAAGCCCAAATTGACTAATAAAAATGTAATTTTGTTCAGTCTAGCTAAAGTGAAATGGTCCAGAACCACGACCCACAGTCCCCACGTTACAACATGGTTTGAAAATCATTAAAAGAGATTCCCGAACTTTTATGTCTGATAAATTAAATACACAGCATGACATAACATGCAGCATCTAATTCAATATAATAAATGGTACATGGACTTCATTTATGGTGTTTTTATCCAAGTATATCTGCAAAACGAAAACAAGAAAGAGTAAAAGTTGTGGTTTTCTGTTTTTATTCCTGCGGCACCTGTGTTCTGGCCACACATGCATCAAATTAAGTTTATTCTGTTCTTGATCAAACAAGATAATACGTCCAAATTACCAGGTTGAACACGGACGTGTTTGTTTTCCACCTGCTCAGAGCTCCAGCAACGAGATGCTGAACAGTTTTCCAGGAAAACGTCTTGGGAAACCTGTCAAAAATTTCATACGATAAACTTTGATTCACTCTTACTGTGCCGTATCACATATCCCGATATTATTTATGCTTCATATGAATGACTGTGATGATTCGCAAACTGCGGCCGTATCCTTTGATTACCTTGAAGTACAATTCTTGATTTACGGTTTGCTGAACCACAGCAGATGAAAGCTATCCAGTTGCAAGGAATCTTTCAAGAGACTGATACCGCCATTCAAACTGTAAAACCCTGCATTATGGAACCACAGAGGGAGGGAGGGTGAGGGAGGGAGGTTTTTATTCTGGATGTCATTTTATAGATCTTTCCAAAAGCTTCCCCACTCTTGGATTTTAGAGGAGTGAGCTTTCCCAGCTAGAGATATAAAAGGTCTCCCACCAGCATGACCTGCAGTAATTGAGCTAAAGTTGTTGTGGCAAACTGTGTGGGCTCTGAGTCGACGCTCAGCAGAGGTGAGCGTATCAGCAGAAATCCTGGGTGGTACACTGAGAGAGAAGAGGAGTGCTTGTTTAGCATGAATTCCATTAGTTATTGACTCTTCCCTCTCTTAAGTATCACATGCAGGATAGCATTATCATCCCATGCATAAATAAGAGACTAAAAGCGAACCCTGAAGAGGCATCTGCTTACATTGGCAGTGACTTCGAGACAGAGCGGAGAGGTTCAGTGGCGGGTCAGCCATGATAGGAGCTTTGAAAAAGCAGGCTGAACTTCAGCATCTGCAGAGAAGCAAGGGATTTTTTTTGTTCTTCTTTTATGCATGATTTCATGGTGGCTGATGAGAAGGGGGAGAACAATGTTTGGTTTGCTTTGATTGATCAACACCGAGAGGTGGTCTGGATTCAGTGTCCTAGATGAAGACACAGTTGACCCCCACACAAACTCCCACTTGTGCTGGCCTCAGGAGTCTCAGGAGGAGGCAGACAAAGACAACTCACTGTCATCTATCTCCACCACACATTGCAAAGACAAAAGGTTCCCAAAGGGGTTCTTGAATAATGGGATGGGTTTTTGGTTTTAATTACCACTAAAACACTTTACAATAAAGGCTCAAGGCGTTCACTGGAAATCAGTCACTGATTGATGTTCTTCTAAAATTATAATGACATATTTCTTCTGTTCTCATGCAGCTTAAGTGCAACAAACTGATTACAGTACGTTAATGCACATAGCAGACACTGAACACACAGAATAGGGAGGTAGCCAGAAGGCTAAGTAGGCTATTGTGGGGAACTGTTATTGTTGGAAAAATACACACATAACCATTAATAAAACCACAACATGCTAATTTTACCCATAAATTTGTATATGAATAGAACAGACATGATAAAATTAAGCTAACAGCTAACTATAGCCTACCATACTAAGCTAACCTCTACCTAAGCTAACAACTAAGCTAACCTCTACCTAAGCTAACAACTTCTTGCTCATAGCTAATGGAAAAATATGACTGTAGTATTGGGTAGATTTTCCCAAACTGTCTCACTACTCCTACAAAACGGTAATAATCTGTTTTTTTGGCTGCACGTGTCCTGAACTCATTTTTTTTGGCTCATGCTAATCCACAAAGTTCACCACCTCCTCCAAGCTAACTTTGTTTTTAGCCGCACCAGACGTGCAGGTTACCTTCACCTGGGGATGATTATGACATTTGGTCAGATTTATCTAAAGTCTAAGTCTTTGTGCCATAAAAATCAAACAATGACCTGAAAAAGGAGCTATAAAGGAATCAGTAGTCACAAGCTAATTCTCTCTGGATCTATCGTTACTTGTGACACCTTTGACATTGCATATGATCATTTTTAAACCCCAGTACTAACTTTTTATATCCACGTCGTTATAGCAGTCAGATTTTTAATGTATTTTTTGGGTAATAGAATTATTTTATTTTCATTGAAACAATACCTCAAGTCCAACAGTGAAGGTTTTACAGCCAAACAAAACAGTGGAGCGAGAATCAAATGAAAGGACCTTTGCTTTTACTTTTGTGTAACCACACAACCTGCACCGCCCAAAACAACCCCGTGCACTAATCTATAAGGACACTTATTGGAAATCAGTGTGCTTTCCCCTCCACAACTTGGATGGAAATTACAATTAAGTCACTTTTTGGCATTTTAATGGCGGAATGACATCAACAGTGACCAAGGAAAATATTCAAACTGGAGAGGAGTTGTGGCTTATTATTGTAACCTTCCACGCCTGAGACTGGCAATTATAAATTGGAATTAGATGAATCGGAGCATGTAATAAAAGCTACACTAGAAACCACAAGAGAACAAAAGATGTCTCAAAGTCAAATGGCAGGCCGAACCTCTGGCCAGACGTGTTGAAAGTGTGTGGGAAAAGACAGTGGAGAGTCACTGGATGTTGAGGTTTTTAACCCCGAGGCGGCAAATAAGGAGAGCTAGTCTTCACATAGCGTGGGAATGCCATCTCTAAACCTCATTATAATCATATTGCACTGGACAGGGAGATGAAACTGTAACCAACTGGTGCAGGTTTTGATCCCTGCCAGATGACACACTGAAGCCTCAGGTATGTTCATGCAGTCTAAATGTCCATTAAGGGTTAATAAGGGAGAGGAACGGTGAGATACTGTTTCCATTTCTGGAGATTTCTGGTTTGTCTGATCAAAAACAATGGTTGAGAAGATGCTGGGAAAGAACTGTGATCCATCCTGATCCTCGCCTGCTTGACTGTGTGTGACTTCATAAACCCAAACCAGACAGATCAGACTGTCTGCCCTTTATGAGCACCACCACGCAGCACGACTGGAAAACAAAACCTTTCGACCCAACGTGTGAAACTGACTCTGGCCACAGTGCTGCAGTACTTTCCCTCTCTTCCTCTGTTCCTAAATATAGGCAAGAGTTAAAAAAAAATCAACCCAGCTTTAATTTAATTGGCAACAGCAAGTCTAAAGAAACATTTTGTGGTTAAATAACTGCTGACGTGACGATCATGACCGGAGAGGTAAACTCGAGTCATTAGTTTGATATGTCGCAGACGCCGCACTGACAGATTTGCGATACGGATCAAAATGATACCGTGATGATATCACGATCATTTGGTTTCTGAGAGAACAGAAAATGCTGTTTTGCGTTTCCAAATAAAAACACATGCGGATCATGCGTGCAGCAGAAAAAGAAAAAAAAAGCAAATATTTATGAACCAGTTTTAATTAGCAAAGCAATTTCACTATGAAATTAAGCATCTCCATCATAACTGGAGCTCTTACGCAGAGAGGCCTGTACAACACACCACACTGAAGAGAAAAAAATCCACAAAATGGAAACAAGAAATGATGTAGAAATAGCAACAATGTGGAAGCAATTTATGCTAATTAGACTTTTATTTATGGCCCAATAATTGGGTGCATTTGAATTGTTGATGATTCTTTTTCCTCCTTATTTTTCTCCCTGTGCTCCCCCATCGCTCTCCCTCTCGGAGAAGATCAAAGCCCGGTGCACTTGAATAGATGTTAATGGTGCATGGCTGTCGTCTTTTAGTCCTGAGTGGTTGCGATCTCTCCCAGTGAAAGAAAAACAGCCAATTCGAGGTCTACGAGGACACAATTAGCACAATTTATGTGCACCTTTTTTTTTTTTCGTGATGGCACTCACCGTTTAGATTTTCATAACCTTCGCCTCCTTTTTTCTTTTTTTTTTTTGCCTTTTTCACTGAGTCTGAGATCTATAGATCAAACTTGCTGGCAGCAGCTGTGAGACGCACTTGGACCCAGAGTGAAGTTAATTCAAAAATAACATGTACGATTCGGTAGCACCGCAGCGTGACATGATGGACTGTGTGATGGATGTTGGCATGGAGAGAGTTGCAGCTGAGAAATGAACACAACAGCAATCACATGCAACTCATCTTTCAAAAACGTCCCACCGGTCAGCCCACCCACAGACGTTTTCCTCCAAAAATAGGGAAGCAAATCTTCCTTTTTTTTTTCTTCTTCCACTTCTTCTTATTTTTTCTTTTTGATTGTAGCTTTGCTTTGCATGGCCTTGCCCAGAGGCATTGCTTTTACAGTCCCTCTCCCTCCTGAATTTGAATGAGCCAAAAAATGGTGCAGCCCAGACCGAGCTGAGGAAACAAGGTGCATTATGTAGGTGGGAGGTAACCGTGCCATTGAGAGACAATTAGCATGAAGCCCAGACCTTTGGAAATGGTGCAGAGGCTGCAGAGAGCCGGCCTGACAGAATGAAAAGATTAAGACTTGAGAAAAGATAGCAGGGCATGGGAAAATCCAAAGGGAATCGGGCGACTGAAGTGGCCAATGAGCAAAAGAGGGACAATGAGGCAATGAGCGTTTTTTTTTTTTTCCCCCTTTCTTTCTTGGTGAAAATTAATGTGCTCCTATCAGCTGCCAAGTGTGTACGCATTCCTCCATACCTAAGAAGTGCCATTTGTTTGTACGTGACTTTTGTTTCCCGCTGCGTATACATGCGAGGCTGTCAGGAGGGTGAATGACGGTGAAGTGGAGGCTATTGCAAACTATTCAACTACGAAATTCCTCCAGGTGTTTTAGCTAAACTGGGGGAATCCGTCATTGGATCCTGGTTAAATGGCTGTCATGTGTCAATGAGAAGCCCGTAGTGTGTTAATGGTTTTAATGAGCCGTCCTTTCACGTGTTGCTGCGTTTTTTGCCCTGGATTTCCCCAGTTTTGGTGGTAGTGGTGGTGGTGGTGGTGGTGGAGGGGGGCAGATAAATTCAATCTGTGGGCTATAGCTGTGTAGCATAATAATGGGCGCAGCTCCATCGAAACTCTGCCAACTCTCAAGCCACCCGGCGCAGCCAATTTGAAATTTAGGAAACAGATTATCCACGCTCGTGTTGTGGATTGTGACATTTAGACTTTGCCATTTCCTACAGGCATCACAACTAATAACCATCCACAGGGTTACAGGCTGGAAACAACCACCCGAGAAGCAACGGAGAGGTCAGGAGGAGAGGAGCAGTTACAGCTGTTTGTGTGTGTGTGTGTGTGTGTACAGTGTACAAGCTGTTTACTGTGCTCATGCACCTCAGTGTGTGAAGAGTTTACGTCTGTGCTTCACACCCTCAAAGCAGGAGATGAGGCACGAAACACTCGGGCTCCATAAACATCACAACAGCAGGCTGCAGGGAAATATGCAGTAATTACACAAAGTGTGCAGCAGCTGTTGCTGTGTTTCCTGATACACTGAGAGGAGGCTGGAAAAGTAACAGTGGATCAAAACTGTGTGTGTGTGACTGTGTAGTAGTTTCTCTCATTTATCTCTGTTTCAACTAGATAAAAATCAATCATTACAGTTGATTTTACTTTGACCTCTCAGGTCGTCTGCAAAGGTCACAGGTTACACGGTGTCCAGAGGAACCACAGGACATGAGGACGCAGAGCGTGTGGATATGTGTCTCTCTCTCTCTCTCTCAGTGTGTGTGTTGTGCCTTTATCTCTGCAGCGTTAACAACGTCAAACAATTTTTTGATAAAAATCACAGCAGGGATGCTCGTCTGTCGAACGACAGCCGTGGTGATACTGTTGTCAAGAGATTGTTGTCATGGAAATAACATCCAACTTCATGAACTGCTGGGATGAACCGTGTCCGACCAACTGTTTTCTCTCAGAAACAGAAACACGCTGCTACTTTAGCACGTTAGCATGCTAACACTTGTCAGCAAGCTTCTCCAGTCGGTTTATTGATCAGCTGTTTGACTATTGATCAGGTTTGGAGCTGCGGTGTTTGTTACCATGACACTTTTGTCCCATATTAAAAACTTACTAACTTTTCATGATGTATCCAAATGACTGATTAATAACACAAGAACAACAATCCCCACTGTTGTTTCAATGTTATTTAAATTATATGCAGCATTTGTTACCATGGCAATGTAGGTGGGGAACCACCATCGTGACCATAAAAAAAAAAAAACCCAGGCCGAGTTAAACGGAAACACATCCAACATGTTTGTTGAAGCTGACAGATGCTCATGCAGCGTTTTGGTGGGAAACTCTCAGAGCGGCTTGTTTACAGTAAAAACTCCACTGGGTGCCTGTTTTTAACAAACATCCCAAAACCCACTGTTCACTGTTCACCGTTCACTGATCACTGATCCTTCGTCTTCATCATCGTGATCCCCCCGCAGGAAAAGCTCCCCTCGTAACACGCACAAGCTGCAACACAAAGACTCATAAACCTCCTTCACCATCCGTCGTAAAGCTGCATCGCAATAGGAAAGAATAAACATCGACAACAAACTCCCCCCCGTTTACAGAGTGAGTAACATGTCAGTGCTGGGCTGTTTGAGGTGAACTATCCCAAACTGCAGAGCTACACAAAGAAATAAATTCCCCCCCCTCCCGCCTCACCACCCCCTTTTTTTTTTCTGCTGATGGGATCTGATTGTGGTTTGGACTGAACGACAACAGCAGCCCTCCCTCGGTTCGTCGTGGATGTTTGTTTTGCTGAAGTAAGATTTTGGCAGCAGGAGCCGTATTGTTTTCAGTCCTCAATATAATCTTCTCTCTAACTCAGCACAATAAAAGAAACGCTACTGTCCTGACCAAACCTGTGGCACACACACACAGACACGCACACACAAGCCTCCAAAGTCCGTGGGAAATGTGCCAAATACAAGACAGAACACGCAGCTTCCCTTCCAGGTAGAGGAGGACAGGTAAAGGCCGAGGATCTTACGACACTAATCTTATTTGTCGTCAATAAAAAGAGCTTTGCAAAAATCGCAATATAGAAGCGTTCAGTTTCATTTCCTGTCGAAAATAACATAAGTGATGTGGATTCAAGCTGCGCAAGAGCAATTAAATAATCCACTTCCTCAAGTTTAAGACAAAATCCGGGCCAACGGTGATTAAGATTTGTGGCGCTGGGATCAGACGTTTAAAGCTTTTTTCTTTTTTTTTATGCCTTCCATTAAAAAACTGCAGCTGAGGCCTTCAAAGTGGGTGTGAGGACGACGCAGTGGCTGGAGGAACTGTAAACATTTAGATAGCCGGTCCACCCACAGCAGGCATATTTGGCCACACGGAGAGAGACTTCACTGTGTGTGAGTGTGTGTGTGTGTGTGTGTTATATTCTGGTCTTGAGGTTTGGACTCTGCTCTTGTTGACCATCACTGAGGCCATGTTTTTTATCTGCAAGCCACACACATCATGAGTGATTCGTAGCAGACCCTTCACATCAGTTGTTGGAGCTGGAGCTGCTGTGGTCCGTCTGAACCTCGGCCGTGATTAAAGAGCGCGCAGCGGCCGCACAAGTTCAAACCCCCCCCCCCCC
>OMNW01029255.1:0-16167 GCA_900303245.1 Selene dorsalis | reverse complement strand
GGGACCCGAATCGGAACCGGGACCGGAACCAGAACCGGGACCGGGATCCGAACCGGGACCGGGACCAGAACCGGGACCCGAATCGGAACCGGGACCAGAACCGGGACCGGGAACCGAACCGGAACCGGGACCCGAATCGGAACCGGGACCCGAACCGGGACCGGGACCAGGATCGGGATCGGGGCCGGGACCGGGATCGGGACCGGGACCGGGACCCGAACCGGAACCGGTACCGGGACCGGGATCGGGACCAGATCCGGGCCCAATTCCCTCCCGCCTCTTAGGCCCTGAACCCTGACTGACTTAATCTTAGTTTGGTGAGATATACGATAATGAGTCCAGTTTACTTTACTTGTTATTGTTGTGCAACAAAGTTTCTACCACAGGGAGTAAGAAGCTCAGACCTGGTAGCCTAGCATTCACTGATAATTCTCATGAATCTCAGGACAAATGGTCTCTGGCCGTCCAAAGTTACTACAGCTGACTGGATACACTGGTGAAGTTGACTCTCACTCTGGTGGTCCTGAGGATATCACACACATTGAGATGATGGCCTACATGTCCTCACTTTACAAAATGGTCCTCACTCCAAAGGTTTAAAATTCACACCTGTCCTCACAATGATAGGAGTACACACACACACACACACCTGAGGATGCGTGATTATCTCATCGGCCTCCCCGGTCTTATAATCAGTGACCTGAGGGAGTTCCAGCCCTGCAGGATTTTTTTTCCCCCCTCAAGCGTTGGTTGCTGCTGCTGCCGTCTGTTGTGGTTCATACCTTTACAGTCAAACACCTGCACTTGCAGTCAGCACTTCACTCTCTGCTTAATGCACAAAACATTTAACAATGCACAACTTTGTTTCAAAGCAGGCGTCTCATATATATAAAGCAACTCACTGTCAGTTGTGGTTTACTGAGGCCCAGCTGTATGGGAGGAAAACCTGAACTCACCTGTATGTATAAACACTGTCATTCACACAGGTGTTTACATGAGGTGGACAATGTTTTATAGGAGTGGGAATGGGATAGTGCTGATGGGAAATGGTAGGTAAAAAAACCCAAGTGGAAAAGTGGGGTGGAAAGTCCTTTGTATCCCAGTCCACTGGACTCTGAAACTGAAAGAGCTGCTAATAGACTTTAGGATTTTAAAAGCATTTGGCAGCTTGTGAATGTGTTTGTCAAAACTGATCAATACAGTCATTTCTACAGGCTCTTGTTTCTTGACATTTACTCTACTCAATAAGCAAGCCAAATTTAATTAACTATATGCAGTCATCAGGTATTATAAAATCAACTCATATTTACACTACAATCCTTCTTGTCCTCATGTTTGGTTATTTAGGGAATTAATGAGGCCAATCATAGATTAGTCTACCTTCTGTGCTGGTCTCGTTGATAGTTTATGGTATGAGTCTGCCCCCTATTGATACAAGTTTTTAGATGTTTTTGAGCAACAAGCTGAAAACAACAAGTGGTCACACATTCATTGTTCAAATAACAGTACCATAACTGAATATGCTTTCCTGTGTGTGGGTGTTACTTTGAGAAGAGGTTTAATTAACCTGGTTCAGTGTTAAAGTCTGTGTACTCACTCTGGCCTGTAGATAGGCAGCCAATAGACAAGCCTCCCGCCCATGACCAGGTGGTGGGCGGAGAAGTTTAGCAGGTCTGTGAAGATGTCACTAAGGTGGTACGCCTGGGAGACAGGGACGTGAGACTCGACATAACTGGGAAGAGGAGTGAAAGAAAAATTGAGAATTAGAACAGAGCGATTACTTTTCTTTGTCTAACTAGATGAATTGCAGGATTATTGGATAGTTTTTTTCCTTCTTTCATTTGAAACTGAAACCAAGGAGAAGCTTAAAATTCACTCTGGGATCCAATAGAAACTTGGTCTAGACTTCAAGCTGGGCTCATTGCAGGCCTAAAATCTAATACTAGACAATACATACATGCCGTCAGAGGGTTTAGTGATGTCTTTGTGGGAGCCTGTTCGCCTTGTGGACTCACGGATGCCATATGGAGCTGACAACAAAAACATGACATGAGAATAAAAAACTAGAAAAATATGAGAGGAGTGGGATAATACTCAATTTAAAAGAGGCTGGAAGAGGAAGAACTAAAATTGTGAAACTCTACAACTGTAATGTGTGCAAGTCAAGTCAATTGTCTACATTGCTTAGTCTTAGTCTAAACTACATTTATCAACACTGTATCACTGCCAAAAGCATTAAAAGTGTTCTGTTAAAAAAAAACAAACAAAAAAAAAACTCGAGCCTTACGGTCAGTAATGATGGCATCAAACAGAGGAACCTCCCGCCAAACAGACTTGGATGCATCAGACACCATCACATCCAAATACATGTTTTCTGTCCCATACTGCCGCAGGTTGGCTCTGATATTCTCATCAGGTCCTCGCCACTTTTGGTTTTTACGGCTCGAGCGACCTGGAAGACAAAGACAAGTTCAGGAGATTTGGATTATAAATTCAGAGCAGAGTCCTGTCACTGTTGCTTCTGAACATATAAATGATCTTAAGCAAAGATTGAAAAATCAAAAAAGCTCTGCGTAGACAACACTTACCTTTGCCATGAATGGTGTTGTAATCAATATCTGTTCCACACACATAGGCTCCAAAATGAGAACATGCTACCAACAGGCTCCCTATAACAGACACAAAGAACAGACAGAGTTCACTGACCTGTGTGAAGGTGGATGGGTATGTAGATGTGTAAGAGGCTGCGACAGATATAACTTACCTGTGCCAACAAAGGGGTCAAAAACAAGGTCTTTCTCTTTGACCTTAGCGTGGTTGGCCATGATGAACGATAGACCAGCATCCATACTGGTGTTTCCAATGAAGTGTCTGTTCTTCACACTGTGGGAGCGAATCAGTTCACGCTGACCATCTGTGATCTGTGAGTGTAAACGGATGAAAAGTGTTCAGCTGCAGATTACTTCACATCGGTCTGATGTTATTAAAGAGTCGCATGCGTCTCACCCATCGGCCAAAGTAGATGTAGTCTGGATCCTCTGGGATGTTGTTGGGGTCTGAACCATAATCCTCCAACATACAGAAGATGTGCTGGGGGCTCTTAAGACTCACTGTGCCCTCAAATGGAAGATAGTCCATAGCCTGATATGAAAGTACAGAACACGATGCACAAGTTCACGAAGATGTTAATACACCCCCACAAATTTCTGCGCACCTAAACACTCACATCAATCCTTTTGATTCTGTCTTTAAACTCCAGAGTCTTGTTGAAGGTGTAGATGTTGATTCTGTACGTGGAGTCTTTGTGCATGAAGGGTGACTGTAGTGAAATACAGAGGAACAGCACAAACGCAAATTAAAAAACACGACTTGTACCAGACACATTTCACATGAGACTTTTCATAAAAAAAAAAGATTTATCTGTCCAAAATAACTAGAAACTGTAGCATCACAAACCATGTTCTCTGAAGGGTAATTCAAGAGGGATGTCCTGAGTTCACTGTGTGTTCGTCCTTGGCCCCATAATTCAAAGGCTGATCTGGAGGAGTAATGCAACTTAATATATACCCACTGTGGTATTGAGGTAACAGAGGCAATGGACAGATGGTAGTCGGTGCAGGGCCACCACTTACTTTGCACAAACAGATCTGGCCATGATGGCACAGACGTCCTCCTCAGACAATCCATTCAGACACCAGAAAGGAGACTAGAGGGAACAAGTAAGAAGATGAGTAGCTGTGGGGGAACAGGGTCTACAGGACAAAACCTTCACATGTAGCTGCTGTCATATAATCAATCTGTAGCCAAACTATTCGTTAAAAACAGCATGGACCAGACTTTCAAACCTTTTCTTTGAATTTTTCATCGGGGTGGAATGGTTTTCCTCTGAGAGCCAGCAGAGCTTTAATCTCCTACAAGAAAGAGGAGCACAGTGGGTATTAAGTACTGCAATATCGTTTTCAGTCAATAATTTATCAAGCTTTAGTCATGCTTACATTGTACAGCTATTGTTGTCTTATACAATTAACATAATGTATTTGCTGATGCTTAATACTTAAACTTGGGTTTTTCGAAGGAGCAAAGCAAAGTAATGACATCAAAAGATAACGATTCTAATTTTTAACATATTTGTATTACTGCAAATTAAATCTATACTGTAGCTCCACGGGTACAGGTGTTGTGACAATAACAGTGCTCCTGTTCACCTAATACAAATCCTGTGAACCTATCAAGTAGACACTGTACTTAAAGGGAGTTTTAATGAGAGAAAGAAAGAGAGACACATATGTCTCTCATGACGACAATGCATTCATCCAGAGACGTGACTTAGCCCGAGCGTTAGCTAACACAGAGCACACACACAGAGCCGGAGGGTGGTCTGTCTGTTAAACTCTGCTCTTCCCCCGCAAACAATTCAACTTCAACATCGATATTACGAGCTGGACAGGAGCTGAGAGCAGTTTCTAAATCTTACCGGTAATCTGAAATCCAGATTATCCTGGGCAAGATGAAACAGATACTGAAGGCATGATCTGCCACTGGAGGCCGCCATGATTGGTGCGCTTTCAAAATACGCCCGGGTTGATACCGGACTTTGAAACAAAGTACCCTTTGAGCCACAAATGACCATACATGGTAGAAGAACGAGGTCTCCTCTTTGATTTGGTTACAAAGCGTTGCCCGAAGTTCACTTATGAAATGTGTGTATGTGTGTGTGTTTTTTCGATGTGCACTGTGGACATTTCTACAGAGGGAAGAGAAAAGAGAAGTTTACACAAGATACTGCTGTTTTGAGAATCTTATTATCATCATCATCTCTTTATCACTGTGCGTCACAACATATTTTTGATACTATCATTATTATTTTTAATACCAAATGAATACCATGTCATGCACAAGCATCAGTAGATTTCTGTGCTGTACTCGCGTGTGTAGATAAAGTCCTCTCTCCTCTTCAGGCTGTAATCTGCTTTACTTCAGAGGCACCTTGTCTTCTTCGCTCTCTGTCGTCAGTGATTGGCTGTCAGGATCTCCTCTCAATGCCACTGGCTGATACACATGTCCGTCATGGTGATTTTGCCTGGCTCGGGACGCCGGGGACAGACAGGCATCCACACAGTCCTGCTCCTGTCAGCAGTGCTGCACTGTCGCTCAGTTGTTTTACATAGTTACAGTGTCACAGCAGGATTGTTTGTGCACCTCGGATGAAATGACACATTATTGCAGGTGAACTGAGGGTCGAGCCACATGTAAGTTGCATCATGTTTGTTGCTGCTATAATCTCTGAAAGGTTGTACAGATCTATACTATAGGCTACTTTACAGCACAAGATGCTGAGCAACTCATTTTTAAATAGGTTTTTAAAATATTTTACTTTAATTTATATTAATTGTCATTTCTTTTATAGTTTAGTCACTGCAAAAACTGCTAACCATCACTAACCTCTGCCATCAGCCATCATGGATTCATATACAGTTGAAACTGAGCAATAGAAATAATAAATAGCTGTCATTCAATGAGTACAACATTGCATTCCTGTATCTAAACCTAGAAATGATCAGAATTACAGTTCTGTAATCTTCTCATCAAAGCCAGTGATGGGGACAAACAGTCAGAGCACCACCATCATGGAGAGTGAGGATGACGTCCCAGCTCCCTCTCAGTTGAGCAACGACGCAGCAGTGTGCATTGTATCTGTGAAAGGTTTAAAGGAGAACTGGCAGAAGTGGTCAGATGAGCACCAGGAGTACCAGAAGCACAATCCCTTCAGTCATGACACCAGGCCCAGTGTGGTGGTCCCTCAGAGGGGGCAGGACGACTACGGGAGGCCCCAGCAGGGCTCCATGACGGAGCAGCGGGGGAAGGATGCTCACACACATATCAGCAGAGAGGTTCAGGAGCTGTGTGAGGTGATAAGGAACATTGGAGAGACGAGAGCCAGTGCTGAGGGTGGAAGCAGCAGTGATGGGAAAGTGATCACTGTAGAATTTGGGAAACTGTTTGAGCATTATGTGACTATCTCCAACAAACTGGTGGGGATTCTTCTGCGAGCCAGGAAACAGAGGCTGGTTAACTTTGAAGGGGAGATGCTGTGGCAGGGGAAGGATGACCGTGTGGTTATCACTCTGTTACAGTGACCTGACACTCGGATTAGTGTTGATGCCTTGATTCATGTTGCATATGCAGTGGCAGGTACAGCGCTGCGTCATGGCAAGACTCACTGTAGTCACGTAAAACGCACATGTGTTTAGAAATAATAGCTTTTCTTGCTTACACAACTAAAAACCTCAGTGGCTGATAATTCAAACCACCTTGCTGACAAGTGTATATTAGGTGCATTTTCTCTTCAAGTTGAAAACATAAGAACTACTGGAGCTGCTGTCCAGTGTGCAGGAGTCAAAAATGATAAAATCTATTGTCAAGGGGAATCAATTCATGGGTATTACAAAGTCAAATTTTAAAAAGGGAAATAACTTCAAAACATTTGAAATTTTAACTTAACACTAGAGATACACCACACATTATTTATGCTGTCTTTTACTTTTCATGTATTGGCATTATTTCATCTATGAGATTTCATTCAGTGAACTACATCCAGTCAAAATAATAATAATAACAATAATACCTGGATAAATGAGCAACCTTTCAATGTGGGGAAAGTGGAGGAATGGACAGCTCAAATGAAGTCAGAGTGGTTAATGAGAGTGAACCAACGCCAAAGAGAACATGAGGCCACTTGTGACAGACAATATGGTGCTATAGGATGAACAAGATCCTGCTTGGCTCGGTGATTCACAGCATGTATTTATTACAAGTGTGCTTGTAATTTAGGCAACTTTGTTAAGGGCTGAAACTGAACACCTGAGGCACACAAAGGCTGCTGTCCAGTGAACTAATGTGCTGCTTTGATGGAGTGAAGTTCATACATAAGAATTATGCATTGACTGATAGATGCCATAATATCTGCTGCTGCTACAGGCAGGGCAGTAACAGCCATGCAAATAAATGGGCTTTCTAAACATGAGCAATAATAGACTGATAAATGAGCACATGCTGCTTATGGTCTCATAATAAAGAAATAAAAGACACAGTGCCCTGTTTGTCATTCTGTAACCGTAGGTGCTTTTTGAACCTTAAACACTGAACTATAAGCGTAGTTTAATGAACAGGAGAAAGACTACAAACTCGTACAGGTACTCAGGCTTTATATTTACTACATTCGAAACATACTGAGACACTAACAAATCTGACAAAGTCATATTAAGAAGCAGCAATATATGATTAATAATAAATTAACATTTCTGAAAGTGCATATACTCTTATACAGTACGTAAAGCATGATTTCCTCACATTCTATTCACCTTCCACTTCATGCACCATCCAGTTTTTTCATATTAGATATTATATATTATTCATCTCAATACAGTCTTAAGATATTCCATCAAATCAAACACAAGTTCTGCAGTGTCAGATAACTCATACTACCATGATAGATAGTCATTTGCTTTCACAGTAAAATAACCCTGTAAATGGCTAAGAAAGAGGGAACTCATAATAGCTGAGGAACTTGACATAAACAGCTGCCTGATATCACAATATTTTAACTATTCAAATTATGTCTTGTCAAGGAGATTTGAATACATTTCAGCTTATACTTGATGTGCAAAAACACTAAGGCAGCTCCACATGACAAGTAATGAAATTGATAATTTCTTGGTCTGGAAATTGATATTGAAAATCACACAAGTCACTTCGGTGCGCTTCGGTTCTATTCAACAGTTTGCGTCCAATTTTTTCTTTGGTGATTAAAAGATCTGAATCACCCTAAATGTTACTTGGTCCATAAAGTGGCTAAATTGCTTAATATGGTGGACCAATGGATTTAATTTACTTTTGTAAAATAAAACATGATAAAAGCAAAAACATTGGGGCGTCAGGTGAGAGGGCGCCCCCATATGCAGAGGCTGTAGTCCTGCAGCCGGCCCCAGATCGAATCCCGCATCAGGCTGCCCCTTGCTGCATGTCATTCCCCCTCTCTCTGTCCCCCCATTTCCTGTCTCTCTCTAAACTACCAAATGAAGGCAAAAAGCCCCAAGATTTATATATTAAAAAAAACATTTACTCCTAAAACATCTCCGCAAGCAAGAAACAAGATTTGGCTTCACATAAGCTTTTACTTGGCCGTAAGTCTCAAAAGTTTCCATAAAATTAAAAATCTTAGTGGTCATTTATTACAAATAACATAGGAATACATATAAAGTATCATTTACTGTGGGCAGCCAGTGACTCTATATGAGCGTGTTCCATCCAACATGACATCTGCATGACGGTGGATGTTTCAGTCACTGCATTATAACCAAATACTGCTAGAGCTGCATTCAACCGATCAGTTGGTCTCTCCTTTAGAGCTGAGGAGCTCAATCAGCTGGTCTGCCTGCAAAACATTACCAAATGTGGACAGAAGAGAAGTTGACAACAGAACTGCTTGATATTAACTCCACCTCAATGAACTAATATGTGGTGGCAAAAAGGAGTTGGTGTTGTTGATGTAACAGCTACACAAATTATGAGTTTCTTGTGTTGTGACTAAAATCTACACTCTCGTCTGGTCAGTTGTTATTAAATGGCTTTTACACGCTTATTATGTGCCCACAACTCATTGATACTGCTTACATGTCAGCCTTGTGGGTCACAAACAGTCCTTATATAATATAAGATAACACAATGCAGATATTAAAAGGGTACATACCGTGATAAACCAATAGGAATTAAGTCTGTAGAAGAGGCGGGACATGAATCCCATTTGACTGGCAGGTGCCAGGACATGAAGATGTAGGTGTGTAACAGAGCAGAATGGGGGCCAATGGAAACCAAACCTGCAGACAAAGTAAAACGGTTTTGGTGTGCACTGGCTCACTCATTGAATTTAAGACAGGTTGGAAAAGTTTTACAGTAAGTTTGTTACAACAGTACAGAACAACCCAAGATCTCCTCTATCAGATTAAGTACAACTGCTCACTTGGTCAGTGTAGTTGCCATGCATTGTCAGCACAGTTCATAGTGACTAGTTCATAGTCAGCTTGAATGTTAATTATATATATGTGGCATCACTGTGGATTGTTTGCTTGTTTTTCTTCTGCTGGTTTATCAGTACTGGCAAATGATATTATCTGTTATTATCAAGGGACAATTAACAACTTGAAAACAGAAAAAGTGAAATGACCTTTGACCTGAGAGTAACTTCATCAAATGACAAAAGCTGCTCTAATGAAAACGTTGCCTCAGTAGAAGATATATTGATACATTTACATTCATGACCCTTCAACTAGTACATCTACACCTACAAAATGTACCACTGAGTGTAGCCCACCTGACATCACTGAGATCTGTTATGTTGTTTTTCTGAAGGATCTCCTTCCCTTTCTCGACCATCTGCTTCACTGCATGACAACAAAAACATAAGATCTTTTATTAAAAACATTTTCCAGCTTTTGAAAATAAAGCTAGTTTTTACTGCCATTTTATTTTCATTCATCTGCTGAATAATTAGAAGTCACGACAAAAGCAATACATCTGCAGCGAAATTGCCTAAGATGACATGAACTGAATACATGTAAAGAACTAGTCCACACTGATTCAAAGTGCAAACACTCCCACAGGTATCAGTGAAAACTCACCTAAAGGCACATGTTCTCTGGTGAGTGATTTGCAGTTTCCAACGTGTCTGGTTGGGACGACCAGGTAATGGTGGGGAGCACCGGGTTTGATGTCTCTGAAACATGAGATCTCATCATCCTGCAGAAGAGATAAATGAATATGTGAGCAAACTGAAACGAATTGGTAAACTTCAAGACAAGGCCCTTCCTGTCTTGAAGCTCAGTTTTCTTTAGGGTAGTTTTGTGAGGAAAACAAATGAGGCAAATATACATATATACCACAAGAACAAGCCAGAATTACCTGAAAGGTCTTAACACCTAACATACACCATATATACATACATACATACGTATACAGTAAGTCTATTGTATTCAAAACAAAATACATAACTACAACTATGACTGAATATAATATATGTAATGTAATGTGATGCGTAAATTACTAAACAGTTGATTTACAAAATGAAAAGGAAAAGGCAACATTAGCTTCACAAGGCCAGCAGCTGTCCCTGATGTGTTTGTTACGATGCTTCTGGACACAGGTGTTTACACAGCGAGCAGGCTAACCGCTGGTTAGCTACAGGCGCTAACATAAATTAGTTTTAACAATATTCTCACACAGTGAAGAAGCTCCGTTCCCATTTCGTTGTTTACAATCTTGCAGAAAATACATTTCTTGTCATATCCTTCAGCCGGTACGCCGCTAGTTTGAGAATTATCAGCTGCTGGAGAGGATTGAGTAGCCTCGACCCCGGCCATTGTCGTAGGGTTAGTGTAGAGCAGAGTGCCCTGGGTGAGTCAGTCCAGCTCAGTCGATCCCAGAAGTGATCGAGCTCTCAAGGGGAAGCCGTAGATTGCCGATTTTGATTAATAGTGTTGTGGAAGAAAGCTACCACAAGGGTGCGATGTGGTTCAGTATATTATGTTTAATGGAACGACAAAGTATGTCTATCACAAATGAAATCCACGTTGTTTCTGCTTTCCCACTTCCGGCATATCTGGATTCAGCAGTGCTTCAACATCTAGGGCCCTCACTACTATGTACTCTAATGGATGTGTATGCTTCATTAACAGTCCAGCATCTGTCTTCCTCAGATTTAAAATCTAAATTCAGTCATATTTTAATTAGGGTTAATGGTTTCTTTTAAAATTCAAACCCAACTCTTACACAAAGAAGACAGCAACAACAGTATTACATCCTCAAACTGGCAAATGTGGTTAACCTAGATAAGGAAGTTGTCATCTGTTCAAACCTTCATTGCCAGAGGATGAAGGACAAATTAAATGTAAGGGAAAGTCCATTTGAACTAATGGGCAAATGTTATACACTAATTGGCTGTATAGGTTCTCAGACAAGTCAAAAGGGGAGGATCCATACTTTAAGCCCAGGACTGCTGAGCAAGAGATAAAATAAAAAATTCTCATATCAAATATGACAATCAAACATGAAAAATGAGACTGCCCTAGATTCATCTGGCAAAGGTAGCCTTAAAATAAACAGGTGAACAACAGTGGCCATAAGGACTGATATGACGCCAACAGCACTGAAGGTGGGAAGATGTCACAGGCACCTCATAACATTTGTGGTCTTTCCATGGAAAGAACATGTACTGTACCCGAAGGCACAGAGTAAAGAAAGTCCCCTCCCACTGCAATGCAGAACAACTGCTGTTCGCTGTGGTTTTACACCATCTTCCCCTGATATCAGGTCATATTCTGCAGCAGTTCTTTTCAAACCTTCCTGTCATCACAGATTTGAGTTGAGGTCCCAATGATGCAGATCTTAATGCACTAATTTTGAAGTGGCTGCAAAGGGCTACTGGGGGAATCAAACCGGGGCCTTGCAGCAAGGACTGTAGCCTCTATATATGCGGGGGCCTGCTCAACTACATGAACTATGCAACCTCCCGGCATGCTCTACATTTGACTAAACCATTATGACTTATTGCTCAATGCCCTGGAGCATCATTTAGACGTGGTTGTAAAGGGGTGCGACTGCAATACAACAGACGGCCTGTTTTTTTACTGACTTTGTTCAGTTAGTATTTGCTCACTGCCACTGACAGGTGTTAAGAAGGCATTTCCCCTTTTAGGTGATGTAAGTTCCTAAAGGTACAACGGCCTATTCTCTAGGATACTGTCAGTTTGCATCATTAGTTTTACTGTTCACTTCTTCTGCTGCATTACTTTTTGTGAAAATTTGGTTTTGTTTGCTCTTGTACCTAAGTATATTGTAGCACAGGTACTACACTGATGTTGGAGTCAAACACATATACTTCATTATATTTCTAGTCTACTTCTATTTCATTATTGGGAAACACTAGATTTATTCATGACAAAAAATAACTGCTTTAGTCAGCCTGGAAAGTTTTAATGTGGTTTCACAAAAACATCAGCAGTGCCAGCACTGCCTGACAGACTGTGATTTGTGCACAAAGAAATGTAAAACAAAGTAACACACAGGAACATTTTTCTCAAAAATAAATTTAAATATATAGATAGTAAAAAGGTGCAAAAGAACTCAAATCTTTTCTTAAAATATTACGCATCTACGTAAACAGGCAGGCAGGTGTTTCCCTTTAAAAAACAGTGACAGTGACAGTGACAGTTAATGGTGGAGGTCCCTTCTTACACGAATAGGCACACATCACGCGTTATAGATTGTTTATAGTGCAACTCTGTACTTTAATTTTTTAACCTGAGTGATTATGTCAAGTGATAAAACCAGACCTCAAGTTAGAAAAAAACTCAAAAGCACAATTAGAGCTTGGATAGGAGCATAATAGCTCCAATCAAGTTACAGTGTTTTTACCATAAATTAAATAAGTAACTTTTTTTTGTCTATGACTGTTCATGTAAATTTTCACAAACAGTTTTGGTTCTTATACAGAAGAACATTTCTTAAGGCCTGAATGTTAAAAACATTTTATCCTGCAGTGTTACTGCGAACTTTGTATCATAATGCTCTCCATAACCAAAGGAGGCATGGAGGGCTTAAAGCTTTCGCTGCCAGTTCTGTACTGGGCTTTGCACAGGGCTATAGATGAATAGCTAGTGGTTTACAGCAGCAACACTCTGGATCACAGGATTTAATCAAGCCTCATCTCTTTAACAGGCACAGACTAAACCAGTATAAACAGAATGCCCAGACAACAACCAGTAGAACAGGCCTCATGCTGTGTGTGGGCTAATCTCAGCCAGGTACACAGATGATACAGTAGCAACTGCTCTATCCGGTATTGAATGGTAGTGGCTGAACTGCATGTGCTCCTTGAAGTCTTGAAGTTCTGCAACTCCAGACGATACTGTGGATTCTCGCCTTTTCAGATGATCTCCCTCAGTTCTGCACAGTCCAGACTTCAAGGTCTTGGATGATAAAGTCTTCCTGTGTGGAAAGTGACGCATTGTGGAAGGTCGGACAGGGGAAACTTGCGCCACGGTACAGATCAGCATCCAGCCACAGAGCGAAGCCACCACTGTCAACACAGGGAAAAAATAACAGTTTAACATCAAATCCTTTCTTGATGATAACTGGAATTATAATCTGCGATATCTCACAGGTAGCGAATTATGTAATTACATTATGAGCTTGTTATTACTTTTTGACATTACTTTCTGACATGTGTAATGGCAGCTTTTTACTTTGGTGAGAATTTTATTAACTGCATCACTTACTCTCCTCCGCCAATTTGAAGGGATTCCATGTTGCTGCTCACAAAGTAGGAGTTCTCCCCACTCCATCTGTACAACTGGAAATATAACAAATACAAGACATTAGAAAATAGTACTAAAAACATACTACTTTCTGGGTATGGTGTTCAGTTTCTTGTAATAAAAACACACCTGCTGGTGGACAAACTATAGGTATCTATAGAATGATCTTACCTGAAAGTCAGGGTTGAAGCTGAACAGGAAGGTTTCTCCGGTGCCATAGCAATATTTACTGACTCTGAATGGATCTGACGAAAAAGCACCAAAAACCTGAAAAGACCAAAGGTGGCAACAGGTTATAGGAATCCTTACAGACATAACATCAAAATCCATTCAGTTTTTTCTTTTTTACATTATTTAATCTTATTTATTCATATTATATTTTTGCTGTGTGGAGTAAAGACAGTGATGCAAACCTTTTTGTGCATATCTTTGATGACCAGCAGCACAGGACTGTCCAGATCAGCCATATTCCTGTACAGTGTCTTCAGGCTGCTTCCATGGATGGCGGTGCTGTAGGCCAGCCGCCATTGATAGCCTTGGGTTCTTGGTGGAATGTGAGCAGCCAGCTGTTGAAGCAGAAGGAGTTGTTAATCAAAAAATGAAATACTGACAGGTTTAGACAAAAAACAATCATCCCAAATCATCCAGGCAAAAACTTGCTGTAATGTGGTTGTGGTGCTGGTAACTTACTCTCTCCAGGTGGGGGTCCTCCAGCAGCTGACTGTGGTCGCTCAGGATGGGCAGAGACTCCTCGCCGTCGTCCTGGTACTCAGGCTCCTCCGCCTCTGAGCCCTCTGAGCTGCACAGACTCTGGCGGCGCTTGGAGTCCTTCACTCTGATTATCTGGGGGATGCAACAAGTCGATAAGACAACTGTCAAACATTGCCATACGTCACACGTCTCCTCCTAGATGACAGAGTCCCGCGCACAAGTAAAATCTTCACGCTACACTTGTTCTACTGGTACATCGCTAGATCAGGTTTATCAGAGCACCAGAGATGCTACAGTGATCATAGCCTACCTCCACATAGGGCTCCAAACAGTCATTGGCAAAATAGAGCACTCGCATATTTTCTGGTAGCAGCTTCATCTTCAGGTATGATTTCTATGTCAGTGATTGCACTGAATGAACGGAAGCTTTCACCCGTCTTTTTGTATCCTGCGAGATACTTTCACTTTCCAATGTGTGAAATACCATTGGCTGGAAACCGGAGTAGATGAACTTGCCATTGGTTAGATTTTGCACTGAGTGGTTTCTTTTATCGAGAAATAGGAGGGTGTAGCGGTGATCTGTGTTTCTTTGAGTAAAGTGGGTAAAGGAAAGGATGTCCATATATGGAGAGAGTGGGATTTCCCAGAAACACCAGGACAGTAGCCAAGGATCAACTCAATTACTGTAACTTGGGCGGCTTGAGCCCGGTTTCCCCACATCTACACACCAATAAATCACATTGCTCTTCTACCAAAGAAGCAGTGAGAGAGGATGTGATCTTTTGTTTTTTATTTCTGTATGTAAAATCCTTTATGTATTTAATGCACTTCAGTGACAAGAATTCAAACATTGCATTGCCCTGATGTGTTGTAAAAAATGTTTGAAGTGTCCAAATAATGCTCACACCTCTCCTCTAGAGCCCCTATCTGCCCTTTTTATTTCCAATTTGTTTTTTGAGAGATCAAGAATCTGCTCCAGATTTGTTGTTATTTTGTTTAGTTTATCATTCAGTGGATGATAAGTGGATTATTTCACATTTAACTGAAGAGGTTATTAAATCCTGCAGCATGCAGATTGTTGCATGCATGTCTGCACTGTGCTGGTATATCCTGGGTGGTTTTGATAGCAGTGGTTCCCAATGTAATGTCTTTCATGAGTCCCAAAGTGAGGATCACGTATTACCTTATGATTGCCTAATGATTAGTAGAGCTACAGAAGGATTTTGTTTAATCTCTAAGCACATGTGTGTGTGTTTGCACTCCTTACCTCCCAGTTTTTAGCTGCGGGGTTGACAGGGTTGCTGAGGAGCTTGTTGATCACCGACACCTTGTTCTTCTCTACGACTAGATAGCGATTTTGACGCTTCTCTTTAAAGAGGAGGCAAGGCTGACGGTGTTTCCTGTTGCCTTTAGTGTAGATATCTGGTGACCATTGCACAAAGAAGGTGTAGAGGTGGTCAACCCTGCAGGAGAAAAGGGACAAAGTTCAAATAAGCATCATCTACTCAATATAAATAGGTCATAATGGTTTTGGATAAAATGAGTAAAAGCTGAAATGCAAAATATACATCATTTCAACTGACATCCGTTACATCATTCTTTGATTAATACTCTACATGTTGCAGCTTTTTTGAAGCATTAATGAGAGTTGGCCCAAACAGGAAAGTGAATGTAATACAAACGGCATACCATTATGGTTAAAGAGCTGTGGCTTCCATAGATTAATTTGCCTTCGCCCATTTACCCTTCAAACTGCTTGCAACTATGTGTAATAAAAGATAAAGATGCTCAAAACCAAGAACTAAGTACTTCCATCTGACTGCAGACTTTCTGGTTTAAACCAGTCTCGACCATGCATTTCACTTACTCTCCAACACTGTAGGCAACTCCCATGGCTGACTGAGAATAAAGGTGTTGAGGAGAAGGAGAGAGTAGATGGTATGGAGGCTCAGTGCTGCAGCAGCATGTCCACTCCGAGCCTCTGCCATCAGCAGCATTTTATACTCGCGGATAAATCGCTGAGATAAGCCCTTTGACCATAAACCCGCCCTCCTCCTCCTCCCCCCCCCCCCCACCCCCCCTTCCC
>OMNW01029254.1:0-10643 GCA_900303245.1 Selene dorsalis | reverse complement strand
GGAGCATGGGTCACACACTCACACACACACACACACACACACACGCACACACACACACAAATCACTTTTTTATGTTTTTAAAGGTTAAAGATTAGTGATGGTTCGGTGATTTAGCCTTTGATCAACTTATGAAATTATGCAGAATCAAACCTTCATATACCCTGTGTGACCATAGGTGTTGTCAAAGATAATTGTTACTCTAATATTTGATTTGTGACCCACAGGGAGGTGAGTGAGGAGGTTGACAGTGTCAGACAGTTCAGCAGTGAGCTGATAGTGGAGGCGGTGGTCAGATGTATCCGGGTGATCGACCCCGGCCTGGGCAGCACGATGCCCACCTCCCTTCCTCCGGGCATGTCTGCTCGCTTCAGAGTGGGCATGAGCCTGGCGCAAGCCTGTCAGGTAACACACCTCCTAATTTATGTATGACAAATCGAATAGGCTAAATCAGCCCCTGTCGTTTGAAGTTGAACTAAAAAAGTGCCCTGAAGCAGCAGCTGCACAAAAAAGTGACAAACAAGATACATGGTTAATATATTTCAGTGTGAGAGGAGATAGTTTTGAAAGTTGCTATTCTGTTTTGGGGGATATTTAAAAGCTACAGCCCTGACCAAAAATAATAAACGTTTTCATGAGCAGCTAATAAATGTGCGTAGGTCTATGTATAAATGTATGTAAAGTAATTGGAGGCAGCTAATACAATTTTACCTACAGCACACTTAAGGACGCTTGCAAGTTAGATGTTCCTGTATGAATACTGGGTGAAGTGAAGCACTGTCTGTGGTTCCCAGTAACATCCCTAATACGTCATGTCGTTTTTCAGGATATTGGTTATAAAGGAGAGATCGGCTACCAGACCTTTCTGTACAGCAATGAGCCAGAGATCCGCTCCCTGCTCATGTTCCTGGTGGAGAAGCTACCCAGAGAGAGTGCTGAGACCTCAGACCAGCCAACAGGTACAGGAGCAACAGTCTGTCATCCACACACATCCATATCACCAGAAAGAAAAATCATACATGTATTGCTGTCTTGTTTTGTGTTATTGTAATCCTGTTGTTCCATTCACTGGGTCATCACATGTCAAACCAACTGAGGAAATCCTATTCCCCACCTTGGATTAAATAAATAAGTGAATAAAATAAATGATAATGTTTTAAAGTAAAGTATTTCACATCTGTTTTTCAAGTATATGTTGTCAATGTCATGATGTGTGGCAGTCTACCTAAAAAACAATCATGCCACTTTAGTGAGGAAATGTTGGAAAATATGAAAGCAGCCCCATTGAGCCAAACTATATTATATTGTATAATATTATATTAATAAGTATAGGGGTGGGTGATGTGGCTGAAAGATCATATGATGATCTTTTGGGGGGGGGTTGGCAATCCATGATCCGAGTCACGAGACTTATTCACACACACATTTAGTTGAACTCATGTGATCACATGGTTAGTTGTGTATATAACTGCCTCGACACAAAGCCATGTCACCCCAAGTCACAGGCAAAGTCACAAATCTCTGCATCCCAGCTTCATTCCTTCAGTCCTGATCTGAGGTTGTGATTCAGACCTTTTAACCCCTTTGATGCCTCTATGGATCTGTTGTGAATTTTTGCTTTGTACGTGTTTATTCACTTGAAGATTACTGTTAGTTATTCATGAAATGCGATGTATAAATACTTTAATTTGTATGTTGAGTTGCTGTCAACCAGTTTTCTTTGCTTTCAAGTAATTTCCATTGCTGTCATTGTTCTGTGTTGATTTCCATGTGAGATGGCTTCATCATTGATTCGATTCTCCATTGGAGAAATGCTCAGTGTTAGAGACGACTATTATCAGTTGGATTGGAAAAGTGGTTGTGGACCGTCTCTGGATTTGTGAACCTTCTCTTTGAATAGTGATTATAAGGCTTACACATATCATTCAACAAAAAGTCATGTTTTTAATATATATAAAATATGGGATACATTTTTGGAATCAGCTTCTGGAAAACTAACCTGATTCTCTAAGAAACAACTGTGTCCAGGTCTTTTTTTTTCTCAAATTGTATATTTTATTTCATTAATTTGTTTTCTATTTATGGACATATAAGTGTGCACATATGCATGGTGATATATGTTCAAGTAATTTGTCAGTTATCATTTTGTGCAAGAATATTTTTGTTCTCTCTCAGTTCATGGGTGGATTGCTGTGAGGGAAGAGAGGAAGGGAAAGTTGTTTCAAGAAAAACTTGAAATATACATCCACAACACAAAAGTGTTGTTAAAAACACTCCAGTCTGTCTTGCACGTACAGCTCCTGGGAAATATTTTAGATGTGTTTGTGGCTAAATGTGGTGGATGGGCAATGTTTACAGAACAAGATGTATAAGTAATAATCAAACAGCAGGCAATTATTTTGTTTGCAATGTTGTCACTCTGTAACCTCTAATGTTATTACTAGGTTATAAACATGCTATGCAGTGCACTTACCCTCAAGCATTTATTGCAGCGAAGATCACTCCAAACAGCGTCTTATAAATATTATATGATTCTTTTTTACCTCTGCGCTTTTTGATGATTTGGCATTCTGTCAGCATGATTTGAGTCATCCACTGCTCTCCTGTCGTCCTGCAGGTAAATCTGCGGTCCTCCAGAGAGCCATTGCTGCTGCCATCAAAGCCCAGCTGGCTGTCCCTTGGCTGCCCACAAACTGCAGACTGCCACTGCACGGTGAAACACAAGTAAACTCTTTTAAAGTTGCATTTTGTTGTCAATCAGCAGGATTGGGAGAATGGCCAGTTCAGGCATATTTTGATTGAATGTCCTGCTCAAAGCCAGATCTATTCCCCAACTTGTGTGGATTTACTTTGTGAAGCTGTGATAGTGACCTGCCGTTCACATCAGTGTCAGGGCCTCAGTTTCACTTTTGAACTGAATCATAAGCACATAGACTGTTGAAAACAATGTCTGTAGGAACTGCAGCTGAGGGTTATGGGTATCGTAGTGTGATCTGGGTGATTGGTGAAATGCGGTTTCTCTGAAATGTGATGTGCCTAAATCTGATACATCGCAGATTATGATCAGTGATGGAACGTAACCAAGTGCATGTACGTCAATGATAGGATTTTGATCTCACTGCAGTTTTCAAGGCATGCTGTGCTTTTTGGGGTTAGGGAAAAGATTTTTCTCTTTGACTCACAGTTACAACACAGCTCTAGTTCTCTGCATTTGACTGATTTGAATGCAGGCTAGCTGTGTGGTACTGAGCACATGGAGCTGTAATATTATTGAAATGTAACCTGCCCAGAGAGAGTCACCTGATTCCTGACAGGTTTTCTATTTTTCCCGTTTAGAGTCCAGCAGCACTGCACAACTTCCACGTCCAGCCACTCAGTTTACCAAACTGCACTAAAGATCCAGGAAAGAAGCATCTGAAAGGTAGGCCTCCCACTGCACAGACGGGACCACTTCAACAGATAATGGCTCTCCACAGTCCTGCAGTGGAAAGAAATGAGCTGTGAGAAAGAACTCACAAGTGTACGAGAGTTTTTTTTAATCAAACACAATTTGACAATATAATTTGAATTTAGCCCCACCTTTATTTTTTCTTCACCTACATGATACTAACGTGCTGGTATATGTGGAAGATGGATGGCATGGTGATCTATAAGTCAACGCTCTTACAAAAGTATGATCACATAGCTTTTGATGTCATGTTTGAAAGCTGCTTGTAGGTAACAGATGAACCTGACTGGATGTGTGTCTCACCGCTGGTGGACCAGTCCTCTGCTCCTCCTCACCAGCGGGGCCTGTCCAGAACTGTGTCCAGCTCCACCACCAGCAGATGGAGCATGAGTGATGGCACAGGGAGTGGATTGGAATAAAGTGTGTGTTTGTGTGTGTACGCTTTCAGAACTGAACGACTACCAGCGAGACATTCTTCCCCCTGTGACCGCCCAGCCTTCCCATCATCCCTCTGTGGTGGCATCCATACTGGAGCAGCACACCGCCGAGCTGAGTGCCGCTCAGGAGTGGGACAATGAGTGGAAAAGTCAGGGACTCCTGTCTCGCCTCTCTCCACAGGCAAATCATCCCTCTTTCTACAGCCGCGTTTATTTGTCTTGTTAGTTTCTCTTGATTCTTTAAAGTGCTGATTGTTGTTGGAACAGGAGTACCAGTCACGGAAGCTGACCCGACTGCGGAAGCGCATCGAGGAGCAGCTCCGCTCTGCTGCACTGCCCTCGTCTGAAAGTGCCTTTGGTGGTCCTCGCTCAACCTCTGACCTGTGTGAGCTCCTGCAGGCCTTCAAATCCTCTGCCCCCTCTGACCACGTCCTCACCAAGGGCACCCACTTCACCCATACACAGAAGTTCACCTTCACACAGGTGAGGAGCCCTCCACCTGCAGTATGCCACAGAAGTCTCAGTCTGCAATGTGAGTTTCTAACAGCTGTGTGTCTCTGAATGTATCTGTGTGTGTGTTCAGGAGTCAGCAGCAGTAACTAACTCCATCCCCTCCAGACAGTCAGAGGGTGACATCCAACAGCGTCAGCAGGAGGAACTGGCTTCACTCCAGCAGCAGCTCCAGCAGCTCTGCAGCGATGTTAGCCAGCTGACAGCCGACATGAAACACACGAGTGTCACTAACACACAGGTAAAACATATATACACACACATCTCAGATGATGTAGCCCAGTGATGAGGCAGTTACCGTTTTACAGTGCACTTGCTCTAATCTAAATCACTCACTCATTCACCACTCCCTTCTCACTATATAAGGAATTCTATATAGAGGACTATATAGTGAGTTTACTGACACTACTCGGCTGCACAGTTAATTACGTTATTACTGATGCATAATTAAAACGTTCCAGGTCAATGCTGACCGCGATCATGACAGCGACGCGCGACCGCAATGCATTGTGGGATATATTGCTTGGTTAGCGACCATCGGTTGTACACTACTTTTCACGCTGCATTGTGGGATACTATGAGTCCACTTTATATTAATTCTCACTACACATTCGGACAGCACTAGAAAATGGCAAAATCACTATATAGTGAGTAGTGAGTGATTTCGGACACAGCCATTGTGTGTTTTGGAAGTGTATTTGGAGATGCTTGACATGCACTAAAACATACACCTGTTCATCAAGGTGCAGTGTTCACATGTACCTGGGCTGCTGCTGCAAAAAAAAATCGTCATCTATAATGGCTTATTTTCCCCAAATCCTGCCTTAACCCTACTTACCATGGTAACCAAATCATTAAGGGTAGTGCCTGCACAGTGGAATGGTCCAGTCCTTGGTAACGGTACTTGTACATTGCAGTTAACCTGCTGCTTGCTGGTGAGAATTGAGGCCCTCTGTCTACAGCTGGGTGACATGGCCAAAAAATAAAAGCTCAGATTTTTTTCACACATTACACCCAAGTGACGGTTTTGATCGACTTTGTTTTTGCTTTGTTCTCATTTTAGCTGTGTATAGAGGCACCATATCTTTGACAGTTGTTCTTGTATGAGAAGATGATGCTAATGTTAGCAGCAGTTGCAGCTTGCAGTGCTCCACACTTCCCCCGCTCAGCTGCTGCCTCTGCTGAGATGATCAAGTTGTGCTGCTGTTTTTACCTGAGGAGACCCTGCCTTTTTTGGATCACCTCACTTTTATTACCTATGTTTATAAAAAAAGAAGCCTCCATCAGAGCAGCAGAACAAAATGAACACAAATGAATGGTTGTTGTTTGAGTTGTGAGATGTGTTCTGGTGCAGGTGCTGGACGAGCTGAAGCAGAGAGAGATGGGCAACTCTGAGAAAGAGGAGAGGATGCAGGTGAAGAAGAAGACGATCGACCTGCTGCCAGATGCAGACAACAACCTGCTGAAGCTTCAGGTAGGACTGAGTGACCTCAGTTTGTAACTGAAGACACAACATCAAATCTGGCACAGCTCAGACTCAGTTTAAACCTGTGTGATCCTTCCTCCAGGCTCTGGTGGAGGCCAGCGCCAAGCGTGTGGTGAACCTGGCCTCTCAGTGGGAGAAACACCGTGCTCCACTCATTGATGAGCACCGCAGGCTCAAAGAGATCTGCAGCAACCGGGACGTAGGTGGCGTCTCACAAGAAACCTGTCGCAGAGTTAATTACAGTGAAAACACATTTAAATTCTGTTGGTTTGTGTTTGTTTTCCTCAGCTGGAGTCGTCCAGAAAGCTGTCTGAGATCAAGTCTCTGCATGACAAGATCCGTGTGTCCACAGACGAGGCCAGGAAAAAAGAGGAAATGTACAAACAGCTGGTAATGACCAACTGAATGACAACTTCAGAAAGTTAGAGAACAACTGCTGATCTTTATTGGAAAATTCTGTCTCTAGGTACAGATGGGTACAGGTTCTCGAGAACTTGTCGATGTTATTATTCAAGCAGTGTTTCACTTCTTGCTCTGTGCTGTTTTTGGCTACAACAGTTTAACTCACTCTCACCTGAGAAAAAGAGATGATAACGTGCAGTGTGAGATATAACTTATTTTTTTATAACATCCTATCATTCTAATACAAGTTCAGTGCTCAACCGGCAGCTCTGCACCACATCACTTGCTAGCCTTGTTTGCACACATCATTATGATGATACCAGAGATGAGAAGATTAACATGCTAATAATGAAAATGGTGACTAGAGATATTCTCCTGTTATGTTTTGTGGAAGGGTGCAAGCTAATGATGTGCATTTGAAATTGGTTTTTGTTGTTGGCTATTTATTTATATGAGTGTGAAGGTTATGTGTGTGTGTGTGTGTGTGTGTGCGCGCGCGTGCGTGCGTGCGTGCGTGTGTGCGAGCGGCTCATCATCTCATCTGTTGTAGGTGACAGAGTTGGAAAACCTTCCTCAGGACGTTTCTCGTTCAGCGTATACTCAGAGGATTCTAGAGATCGTCAGCAACATCAAGAAACAGAAGGAGGAAATTACCAAGGTCAAAACAAATCAGCAGACACAACATGTAAAGTGCCAGTTTTTGTCATGTCATGATGTGACATCACCAACATGTCACTGATTTTCTGCGACAGATTCTGTCGGACACTAAGGAGCTGCAGAAAGAGATCAACAGCCTGACAGGAAAGCTGGACCGGACCTTCGCTGTGACAGATGAGCTGATCTTCAAGGTTGAGCTTTTTTTACTTTGATACATGACAGGACATTATAAATCATCAGGCTTAAAAGTCAAAAGCTGTGCAGTTTAGGATCACAAAGGTCTTAAAGATCAGACCAAACAAACATAATGATGAGTCAGAAACTCTGCCACAAAAATTTCAGTTGTGTATCAGAACATAAACATCAACGCAGAAATATCTATCCACTCATACAGACAATAACAATAACAATGATAATAATAACAGATTATAAATTAAGCAAAATAAGTAGATAACTAGTTGGATTGAAAAAAGATAGTGAAGTAATACAACAACAAAATAATAAAATAAAAAGGCATGATCAATATTTTGATGTTACATGTATAATGATACCTTTCTGTGTCGGTGATGCATGTTTCATCAGCCAAGAAGGACATAGATAAGTCACAGACACAATCAAACTCCTTAACAGTGTATATTTATATATCTAAATCTATATATATCATCTCCCTTTTCCACACTCCAGTTGATGGTGCTTCTGCAATTTTACAGCACAGTGCAGTCTTCATTTTACATGGACAAGTCCCAAATCATTCATTTTCCTTTCCTTCGTTGTTCTGAATAAGTGTCTAGGGTTTATTGCAAGTACATGTTTTTTGGCCTCAATGCAACATGGGTCAATATAGTAACTGTAATAATAATAATCATGATGACAAATAATACTGTACAGTGTAATAATTACAGTATAATATTGTGATGTAGCAGTGATGAGTGGTGAAGCCAGGCTGAAACAAATGTGTAAAGTTTAGATCACTACACATGAACTGTGGGGCCCAGAAGTAGGATATACATACTGTTCAACACGCTCTAAATGTAAATGATTTGTTTGTTTTTGTCACATGTAGGATGCCAAAAAAGATGAATCTGTCCGCAAATCCTACAAGTACCTGGCAGCTCTCCATGAAGTACGTCATTGTGTTCACTCGGATTCCTTCATGTTTAATTTCACCTGTGGTTCCTCAGAGAAGTGTGTCACATGCCATGTTCACGTCCCGTTTCCTCCACAGAACTGTAATCAGCTGATCCAAACCATCGAGGACACAGGAACCATTTTGAGAGAGATTCGAGATCTGGAGGAGCAGGTGGGATTCATTCAGTCAGGACGGTTCCATCAACCTCTTCATTCACTGCGACAACATTTATTTACTCTGATCAATATCGGTTTCATTTCTGTGTTCAGTACAGAAAGCTGCCAGATGTAGTCTACCCAGCTCAGTAAGAACTGCTAACATGTATAACGCGTATTTAACACATATAGATGTAAAACAAGATTAAGATAAGTTGTTAAAATTTAATTGCTTTTCATTTTGGTCCCTGCTTCACTGGTCAAAAACACCTGCTAACGTCAGGCTGCTGTCAGCACTGGGAGAAGGTTCAACCTGCAACAAGCTATAAATCCCTGTCATGGGTTTGTCCCAGTGACAGGCCTGAAAATGAGAAGAACAACAACAATGAAACTTTTTTAATGTTTATAAAGAGTAGATTATTTTTAAACAATTTTCAATTTCCATTTTTGTGTTATTTGATAGCAGCATTAATAATAATAAATAATAATTATAATTATTATTAATAATAATACATTTTACTTGTAGGCGCCTTTCTCAACATCCAAGGTCACCTTACAGAGAGAGAGAAACAAACAAACAAAAAAACAGCAAAATAGACATAAAATACATGAAGCTCGCGAAGTGAAATCCTGCTCCATGTGTTTGGATTGAACTTTCCTGATCAGACTAAATCTCTGGCATTTGATTGTCCTCTTCCCGCGGTGTTTGCATTCGGCTGTACCAAAACAGCATCTCTGTACTGAACAGTTGTTGTATTTTTATGTTTTTATGTGAAATCCAACATGTGTACATGTCTTAAAATATAATGTTGTTTTGAAGTGAAACCAACAGGACACTTTTTTTACCTCGGTCACTTGCTTCTTAAACAGATTGAGACGGAGAACGGGAACAAAACTGTAGCCAACCTGGAGAGGATTCTGGACGACTACAAGGCGATTCGTCAGGAGAACTCTGCACTTGCTGCCAAAGTGCGAGAAGGTTGAAGGCGGCCGGTCGTGGTCTGCACTGCTCCGCCTGCTCAGGCTGAAGCTGCTGTGAAGACATGGAGCTGAAGATGGATCTGATGGGACTGAAACAGCACTCCAGGTTCTCCAGTGAAGAGACTGCTGTTCATTAACACCGCCCCTCTGCTGCCATAGGAGCCAAGCTGATTTTTGTACCATGGAAACTAATCTGGATTTTAATGCACAACATGTTTGTATGTGTGAATGGGCGGATGTATGGATGGAGAAGACAATTAGTTTTTCATATGAGTGATCTCTGAGGGTCCAGGCCCTAATGAAATGTAAGAGTGGGCAGCAGGAGGTGCTGTCAGACCTCTTCTGTTCAGTTGTGTAGTCATTCATAATTCTGTATGAAAATGTTTTCATAAGATTAAAATCAAATGTTGGAATTTTTATCACAAGCAGACAGACCTTAGCACTTCCTTTGTCATGATTATATTTGAGTGTATGGAGTGAATGGCATTTGAATGTAGCCCATTAATGATGTTGTCCAGCCCCATCAGCAAAGTATTGTTGTATATATGGCACCAGCTTAAATAAAGATGCCTTACGAACTTGAATGGACCTGCTGTCATCTACAACGTCAACACCACAACACAGCGTGGTCCATTCAGACGACACCGGGGGCCAAATGTATAAAGCTCTGTGTATATTCAGGTCTAGAAATCTGTGTACGCACAAAACAGGAAACATACATACGTCAAATGTATAAAACCCCATGTATGTTAATTCCCACGTGTTTTTTCCTCATTCATCTCAATCATCCTGAAATTGTACGCACGTGCAAGAGTCTTCTGACCAAGCCCACGATTCACCCGACGGCTTCCCACACACCCCCGTAGTTGTTTGTTTTGCATATAAAAAGCTGGGATTTAACTTGAGGAGAAACTGCGGAAGCAAGAAAGAAGAAGCGCCACTTCACAGATTGTGAAATAAAAGTATTGGTTGAACAAACTGATAAAAGAAAGCAGTCGGTGAGTTCAGAGCCACAGACAATGCAGGAGAGTTGTTTTTAAATGGTCTGATTAAAAAACGTGAGGCCAAGAAGCACATTACTGCGCACAATGTTTGTGTGTGAGCAACTGGAGGAGGACAGAGGACCCCAGCACTCTGTCTGCTTGATGTGCACACACTTAGCAAAAAGTAGTATACTTGAAGTTCATTTTATTAAGTATGCTTGAGTATAAGTACAAGTATAGCAAGTATACTACAGACCATGTACTTGTAGTGTACTAGAAAGTATACTAAATTAATACTTCTTCGGACTAAATTGGAACATTTTTAAGTTTATAAAAGTACATTTTAAGTATGCTTGATAATGTCATTTTGAATTAATAAAAGTACACTTTCAAGTATACAAGTACACTCATCTATGTACTGCTAGTGTACTAGGGAAATACTTCTAGTCCACATTTTA
>OMNW01029247.1:0-16919 GCA_900303245.1 Selene dorsalis | reverse complement strand
CTGCGACCCAGTTTCTTTTTTTTTTAGCCTAAACTAAGAGTACAGTGCTAGTAAATATCTACAGACTCCCTTATTTCCATGTCAGCATCTCTTTAATTCACTTCTTCTCTAACCAACATCCAATACCCCATAATGACACCGCAAAACCCAACTGTAGCCTATGTATGTATTTGTTTAGTATTTGCAAATTTAGGAATATTGTCAAGAGAAATTTACTCAATTTTTCTTAATCTAGGTGTCTCTGAGCTGTTCCTACACGCTGATTTGAGTTTTGAGGGGAAAAAATTATGCATTTTTTATTGAAACATGAAGCTGCAACGTTAAAAAATGTTACATAATTGACTTGAACAGTCTGAGCACTTTCCAAGAGCTCTGTGTGTATTTTTAAGCGTGCTACAGTGTGTCTGTAAATGTCTAAAAAGTGATGGAAACTCATCTAATGTTTAGTTTGACAACAAAACATTAGATGAATCCACAAGTAGTACATATTATCACTGTTTCAGTTTCAAGCATTCAGAGATGGATTGCAACCTGCAGGGTATGAGCTCCCACAAGTCCCCAGGCTCTGAACCTTTCAGACTGTTGTCTAGCATCTCAATTTCAAAAAATTCCTGAAGCACCATTTTCTGGATTAGATCGTCGCATTTGTTTTCTTCGAAGACTTTGGGATTTTGAATCTGACATAAAGTCCTGTGGGTTTGAGCATTTGACAACACAATCTGAGTTTGTAGACTTTTGCACGTTATAAACTGTAACCTTACTACTGCATGTTAGACTGACAACAGACTACACTGTGTAGTAAATCTTACAAAGGCCCAACAGGCGAGCATCATGTCCTCAAGAACGTCATCAAAAACAAACAGAACCTACGGAAACAAATGAGCTCACGTGTTTCTAGATAGAGCAAGGCCTATACAAATACTGAGACAAGATGAGTAATTTAAAGGTAGCTGGACTCAAAACAAAGGACAAACCTGATGCAGCATTGTAATCAAACAATAACGTTTGGATAATTGAATCACTGTGGAAGTGATGCAGGCTTTTGAAAGGGAGGGGTGAAGCTCAACAGCCTCTTTGATTTGAATGCAACAGGATCCATTCATGTTTTCTAGGTGCCCTGGGTGAAGGTATGATATGAGCATGTACACACATCCTCTGTTTGACTTTGAGGTTTGTTTGCAGTAGATAGAGGAGGTCCACAGAGGTTGAGGAGGGTCTGAGTGGGGCAAGCAAAGGGTGGGCTTAAGATCAGTGCCGGCTTGTGAGTGGTGGACAGGAGCACACCCACCCTGCCTGTCATCACCGGGGGAAGGAAACAACCGACTTGAAAACAGGTTGATCTGCAAACTGACATAGTTTTTCTAAAAACAAAATGAGGAGAAAGGAAACTGAGATAAAATTGCAGTTATGAAAACACTATTTTTTTGCCCCAGGTAGATGAACTTTGATAACCCGGGTCCTCTATCCTTCCATTCCCAGCCAGCATAACGACACCTGATAACTGTGGGATGACACTCAGTTCTCTCTCAACGTGCCAACTGAAAAGGCATTAAAAGTTGATGAAATCCAATATTATTATTCTAAAGAGTAACACAATCCCTGTTTTTTTTCCCCCAGCCCTATCAAGGTAAGTAAATCAAAGCTTCTGGCCACCAAATCAGAGTCTTGACAGATGCTAGGCCGCAAGAACGAGGAGGGAAGAGTGACGGTAGCACTGTAAACACTGGCTGCCATCACATGCCTCCATGAGGCAGCTGATCTTGGGCTATTTATTCCCCGTGCACCTCATGAGATGGTTTCGTCACAGCCATGGCAACACATTTGCTGAGGTGTGCATGGGTGCTTTTTACTAATCTCTTGCCAAGCTTTATGGGGTATAGGAAAATTGAACCGCATGTCACCATCCACTATATAGAGGAAAGATAGCTTTCACATCACATGGTTATTCGATCTACTGCCTATATAAACATATCAAGTGCAGCTTTAAAGGTAAGGACTAGGAGTATTAATACAGAATTTAAGTTAATTGAATAATGTATTTATTTAAGACTGAAATTTAAGGACAAGAGAAAAAATTAAATTTATGACCTTATGACCTTAAATTATGCAGATTTTGCTGTGTTCGCAAAAACTCACTGAATAAATTACAAAATCAAACACACTTGTGCCATAATTTTTTATATTTTGGAAACTTAAAAATAATAATCATTTGAATGATGATATAATTTTACAGACAAAAAAAATGTAAATGTTCATTTTGAATTTTCATTTTACAGTAAGGCTTTGCACAAAGTTGAAAAGTGCAACAACAACAACAGAGAAAAGCATTGTTCATCAACAGTGCTGATAATCTTAAAGAGTTTTGTCGACTGTTCCAACAAACCAGCAAGCATTTGAGGAACACAAAGCATTTTTTTTTTATCACCTTAAAATTACACCGTTACCTTGGTGAGACTCATTGCTCTGTTCATGCACACAGAAAGCATCAAGGTAAGGTGTCTCTTTTTGGCTGTAGGAGACGATGTACATAGTGCAGGCATGAAATATACATGTAAACATTCCCTTTACAAAGCAGTTTACTGTAGTGGCTGGAATCAGTTCTGGTTAGTGTGATTGTAACATTATTTACTCTATCAAGCAAAATCTATGAAATGTAATGATAACATGGAAATAAGCAGAGGAATTTTACCTAAAGAATGCATTTACAGGGCTGCATTAAGTTTTCTTTATAGCACTAGGCTAATTGAAGCTAACTCGCCATGGATGACCTTGAATACCATGAGATGCCTCTTTGACGAGTAAAGGTTAAGAACATGTTTTTCTTGACCCCAATTTGTCTATGATGAGTTCAAGGCTTGTGACAAAAATTGTTATTTTGGACAGAGAAATTAACGGTGAGGATATATTTCCTGTGATGTCTTTTGTTCTGCACAGACTTTGAGTGAACATAACAAGTTAAAGTATCATTAGCTGGATATATTGACATATATTGATTTACATATTTTATATTGAGATAATTATCGTCTACTATGGCAACCACTGCTGAGCCCTAACAAAAAGAATAATGTTAACTGTAGGAATTATACTTAGAAGAGTATGTTTTTGATATTATGGTTTAATGGCCTACACATACAGTATATTCATATAAATTCATTGAAATGCCCTACACACAAAGTGCATTAGTTTTGAATGTTATACCACAGAAGAGCAGACGTGCATTTTGATTCATAATGTACGTGAATATGACAACTATCATATAACTTCACTTACTAAAATATAAACGGGTCTTTAAAACAGTTTCTCACGTTAATCAGACAAACCTACATGTGATTGACTCTGGCATGTCTTGTTGCCATAACCATGACAACAAGACCATCCCAATATCATTACATAAATGCTTCTGCATCATGCTCTCATACTTGTTCATAGTTTACTATTATGCACAATATAATTTGAAGCTTATGCATGAGGTTTCATTAAATAAATCTTTTTTTGTTATTGATTAAACTTTGTTATGAACTGGAATGTCAAGTAATGACCCGACAAAGATGCAACAATCAGAATATTTTAGTCAGACTTGTAATAAAGAAGCCCACCCTCTGGTTGTACAGAACAGAAGGTGCTGACCCTACCTACGCATCTTACATCATACTGGCGTGCAGCAAAGTTACATGCTGCCTTATAGCACCCTATATGTTGCCATAGTTACGCTGCAGTGCTTTAGAGACATATACATTCAGCAGGCTGTTTGGTGTGTACCCTGTAGCATGTGAACGTCTACACACTGTGCCCATCAGATGCCCCGGCATCTCCTTCCTCAACAACACAAATGCCAACTTATACACAGAAGAGTCCAATGTGCAGTTTTTGGGAGAAAATGACCTCACTCACTCAGTATTGTGAATGTAAATGGATCACAGTTCGAGGAAGTGACTGTGAAATGAAGCGACAGGAAAATTAGGCTGTTTTCTGTACATCCACATTGTGTCTGAGTGAGAAGAGTGAGATGATGTTTGGCTTTTAGCAGCGCTCTCTGAGAAACAACTGGCAGTGTTTTTTTTTTAGTTTGTTTTTACATGTTTCCTTATCATTCCTATTTGGCTTCTATGAGACAATTAAGCCATGTTGGCCTTGTTAAAGACAAATGGCATTCAAGCAAACTAAAAGACAAGTTGATTTTGACATAAGCGTAAGTATAGTATATTTTTCATCTGTGCAGGAAAGAAAAGATATAAAACAAAGGAAAACAATTAACAGCTAATGAAGCCTGTAAGTGGGCTGACAGTGATTTGTTTTTATATTTAGTTAAATTTCCACATTTTCTACTTCTGTCTTTCATCTTGCCCTCCTGTTGCATCTTTCTCACCCTTTACCTATGGTGTTTGCAGCAGGGGATCTTCCGTCTCCAGCTGAGCCAGCTGCCTCCGTAGGGTGTTTACTTTGTTCTGCAGTTCCTTGTTGTATTCAATTATATGGACCATTTCCTCATAGGCTTCATCCAAACACTTGGAGGAGCGGTTCCAGCGAAGAAACACTCCTGTTACAGAGGAAGAGGAGAGTCCTGTAAATTAAGCAGCACAAGGAAGCAGCTTCTCTGTTTACTATTCTGTTATTTACACTGCAGCCTCACAGCAGCGTGTGCAGTTCACGCAGCTCTAACACACAACAGAAACAGTTGAAACAGCTATTATCAACATACATATTAACATAAACAAACCAGAGCACTGATTGTGTCCATTGCTCTCAGATGGGTTGTGTATGTTGGCAGAGGATGGTGCGGAGATGATGGACTGGAAGGACAAGCGTGACCACAGAGATGTGCTGTATGTCTGGAATGTACGACGCAGTGCTGACGATGTGACTTGTTTGTTATAATAAGGGCCGGCGTATCAAATGACCTGAGCCTCCTCCATCGTGAAAGGTGTGATGAAACAGTGAAAGGCCTGTAGATAACACGTAGTCATGGCATGCAATATGGCCTAAGTGTCCATTACATCACAGACTACGGACATCTCAATTATTTTGTTATGTTTATTGATGTTTATATATCAGCAAGAAGAGTCCATGACAGAGACCAAAAAAGAAAAATTGAATCCAGGGAGGTTAATAACGATAATTGTCCAGTCCTAATGGTTGACTGCTCTAGATTTGTTTGTTTTTTTGCATACAAATTAGAACTGACACTTTCTGATTCCAGGTCAGTAGGAGCAAAATTCCTCTTAGAGCCTGGATGGCACAAATAGCATGACATGGGGGAGGGGGTTGCGGGAGGATGTGTGTCCCTATATGACACAGACATTAGTGGCAGGATTGCACAGTTAAGAGTAGGGTATAATAAACTCCATCTTAAGTTTTGCAGCAGTAGGGCATGGAGCCTTGATAATAACACTGCTTTGCACTGGTGTAAAACCTCATAAAACACAGCAGTTATTTTCCATGAGTCACATACGAACAGTAAGATTTATTTTCTATATTTCTACTGAGGGACCCTACGGTGTGAGGACAGGAGGTGTGCCCTCAGGGGAATTGTTTCTGGAATTGTATAAAGGTTTTTGGTACAAGCCATCAGTCTTCATTAGTGTCAACATTTAGAGATTCTGACTTCCATGGGAGGTCCTGTTAAGTGGGTCCAGGCATGTGCGTCATTCTCTATGAAAGAGCTGTGTAAGCAGGATGTCTCTTGCATTTCACGTGCTTCAGTCAGCTCTCTTATGTTCCACTTCATATAGAGTGAGGGTGTTGCTCTAAGGCTTTAGACAGAAAGGGGGGGGCCCCCCTTGCATAGAAACAACTGAACCTAGTGACCTTTTATCTGTCTAGACCCTCTCCCCCTTTTATTCTTTATGAATGAATGCCTCACGCACGGGATTATTAGTGGTTCAGCATCTTTAAGCATAGATGAGACACTGGAGTTAAAATCTATGAATCAGCAATAACTGAAATTAACTCAATCCTTATTCGAACAATTTTGAAATTTTTTTTTTAGTCATCATTAAATTCATGCTGGGTAAACTCATAACACATTCCAAACCAAGCTCCTTAATAGAATTCAATGAGTATTAAGTATAAAGTCATTTTTACTCAATATTTTTATCTAATGCATTTAAAGAAGTCATTTCATACCGTAGAATTTATGAAAGGTTTGTAAAATGCATTTTCAGCAGCAGATACTTAGGGTAAGATCTACATATTTCCCTGTGATCCTTGACTTACAATGACCATGAGTTACAAGAAAACAGCCCAAGTCTTTAGACTGGCACTTCTTGGAAAAAAGTCAGCAGCCTGATACACTCTCAGTCTCACACTGGTACATGGAGATAAATGTTTTTTGCTCAAGGGCACCTCAATGTAGGCTGCTGAGAGAGAGGAGAGTAGCGCTGATTGTACATTGCCCACACAGAGTCTCTTATGCATCATGGAGTCATTACTGCTCCTTTTGTTTACAATTATTTGGTAATTAACAGTTTGTCCACAGTAATAATAGCTAGATAAATAACCCTAAAGGTTACATACATACAATGAGAGCATGTTGTTCCAAAGTGTGCCAAATTAGCATGCATATGACTGCGAGCTGATGACTTGTACTGTCACTGTCTGGTGTCAAGGAGCTCAGGTGTCAGATAGGAAACCTTCTGTACAGCCTATATTAAGACAAACATGTTGGACAAACACATCACTGACGTATCTCTGAATTAATCTGAGCAATGCTGAAAATGTAAAGACGCTGACAGCCAGATGAGCGGAAGGTCATATGAGCTGAACGGCCAGATACAGACTTTGACCTCTTCATGGAACACTGTCAATGTGGTGGGATATCAGAAGTGGACGTCCACTACTGAGAGAGGCTAGAAAATTCTCAGAGGTTTGTCTGAACAGTATTTTACAACAAACTAATAAGTATTTTATTGAACAATCAATTTGTTAATTAACTAACTGTCGCACATCAGAAAAACTTGAAATTCTCTAGTTAACTGTGTCATCTATACAGAGCATGGTGTTTTGTGTGCTAACAGTGTTGGGATGCTGTGTTATTTATTGTACCTCAAATGGTTTTCTGTTGCCTTGACGAATCTCCTTTTAAAATAAAATGCATCAATGTCTATATGTCTTATTCAATTATGAAAATACAAGGCCAAATGTAAGTGTAAATTTTGACTGGTTGTCCATGCAACAACATTTTTCTATAAAACCACAGGGTCACCAAGTTTATCAATGGTGCAAAAGTTGGAATGAATGATGCCCCCTTCTGGTGAGATCTCAGTATGTCCATGTGAGCTAAAATCTAACCACAGAAATACAGTGTGTAGCATGTAGTGTTAATTTGTCTCAGGTCATTGCAATGTGTTTGCAATCTTAAATTTGATTTTAGAGTCAATTAGAAGTATAATTAGTTCTATTGAGTCCAACTGAACTGAAGCTTAAGTGATGACCCTCACATGTGAGTCACTTTAGATGCCAAATGTGTAAATGTAAATCTTACCTTCCCATAGCAGCAGACTCTGAGGGGCCACAGAGGGCCAGATGACAAGACTGTTGGCCTCATAGAGCGGGTTGATCAGACGCTCCAGTTCCTGAGGCCGATTTACCCACGACCAAAGGGACACAGTCTTCTCAGGGAGAGACATCTTGGCTCTGTGAAAAGTGTAAGGGAGTGTTCTGTTAACCAGTAAGAATAATGACTGCCTGCAGTTCAGTGGGTTGTAACCTGTACTAAAACAGATCTGGGGGTGACTATATTGGTGAAGGTGTTCTCTTTTCTATGGAACACAAAATCAATAACATATGGTTGATATACCGTTGGCTGACAGAGCTCAGTGAGCTTAGGACTTACCTCTCAGCTACACTGCTGCCCAGGAAAGTACCAAACTGAGAGGCGTAGGTGTGTTCGAAGAGCAGCACCAGGAAGCTCTCGCTGAATTCAAAGGAGCATGGGAACTGACGGAGGATCTGCCACACACAGTCCAGGAAGAGCAGGAAGACGGGAGCTTCTTGGCGAGGCTTGCTATTGGAGTAAGCTGACTGGGCACAACGCTGTTGAAATGGGTGACCCGCCTGGGTAGGTGGTCATAGAGGAGAAAGGGGTCATGAGAGGGAATGCAAAAGGCTTTAAAATGCTAACTGGACTTATCGCTGTAGCTTATAGCTTTTGCGATTGAGAAATGCTTTTGTAATTTAATATTTATCCATATTGTTCCTTAAATAAACAACCCATAAATATCTCAATTTATTAAAATACACAGCATCTAATTCATCAGAGTTATTTTTGTTGTTCTTATTGTTTAGATTTATCACAAAGATAATAGATATTTGGGCTGTACTTGAAAGCACACAGAAGCTTACCTGGAGCCACTCTCGCTCCACCAGGCCCTGAAAGCCTCTGATGGTCCTACAGGCTGGATCAAGGATGATCTGAGCCAAGGAGGTCACTTGCAGGGTGGAGTCTATGCCTTCTGTACCATGAACAAGCACCGATGCTCCCTCCCTAAGAAAAATACACAGTACAGATTCTCAGCGTCACAAAGAATTTTCAAGGAAATAACCTGGCTCAGCATTTGGAAAAGCACAGTGTTTGGAATGTATTGGTCCTGAATTAGCAAAACATCAAATCAAACTTAGTTCTCTGACCTGTCAATACACTGGGCAGCCAGACAGGCAGTGGTGAGGATCTCCTTCACATGACTCTGCCAGCTGGAAGCCTCAAGCTTGCTTAACCAGCGGTCCATGCTGTGTGACTGGTCATTACACGCCTCCACCAGCTTAATCAGGCTCTCCTGGAGGATACTGGCCCTAGAAACAACAGATATGTCACAATACTAAAAGAAATGTCTAAACTGTTCATAAATACTACATATAAATGCATGTGTAACTAATCTATGGAGGCACCGACGGCCCACCTTTCAATGGTCTTGTGGATCCTCCTCCACTGGGGATAGTTAGCCTCAGACTCAAATCCTCCACCTCGAGCTTTGGCCTGCTGGGCGACATTGATACTGCGTGTGTCAATGATGTAGCCGCGTTTGCCTGGCCGCAGGGTGGCGTTGATCAGCTTCTCGTCTTCCTTACATCGTCGCCCATTGGTTCCGGGTAGAGGCTGTCCAGCTCGCATCATCACCTGCGAGTAGACGTGATTTGAGGCAGAGACAGTACAGGAAATCATCACACCACTGAAAGCTTCAAAGAATATTTTGCAACAGAAACAGTCAGAATCATATAAACTCAAACCCCTTGTGCTTACCATGCCATTCTTTTTGTGGTAATAGCTGAGAACTGGAAAACGGCCACTGTGACGGAAAGTAGCTACTTTTCTCAGCGTGTCGTCATCGATATCTTTGGGCACTGCCACTAGAGGGGGGTATGATGGACACACGTTGAAGTCCTTGTTTACGTCACTCAGTCTCCACTCATCAGTCTGATAAAAAGGAGTGGTGGCAGGTTAAAGGACAGTTATAGGACCACTGAGGATTTAGAGAATCTAAGTGTAAAAGTGTTTGTCTGAACGCATGAACATACCATAGACTCCAGATCTTTAAAGGCATCCTCTGGAAGGAAAGAGCTCCAGCCATCTTCTATGACGTCAAACATGGGCCGGTAGAAGAAAGGGTACATCAAGGAGGCTGAATCAAGTGTGGAGAGAGCCTAAAGAAACACAAAGCGTATGATGTGGTTGATCTGACGTGAAAATAAAGTAATAATATCAAAAGTAAACATTTAGCAGTTAACAACAGTAACAAGAAGTCTGTGCTGTCTGTTGTTTTTACCTCAATAGAGCTAGCAATGTTGAGACATTCCTCCATACCAGGGATGTCCAGCTGGATCACCCTCAGGTCTTTGCATTTGACAATAATGCTTCCTACAGACCCGACAAATCTGAAAGACAAGTTGAAGGAAGTTAAGCACAGTACTGAGGATGCTAACGTCATTGGCAGAGACAGACCATGGTGTGAAACCCTTCAGGACTGATCGCCTGTGAGGAGTTTGCATGCTCTCTCAATGGTGTGTTTTCTGTAGGTGCTCTGGGTTACCATGTACAAAAAACATGGATATTAACCATTTGGGCCACTTTATTTAAGAAGATTTTAAAAATCCATAATGTTGTGTCATGACAAACTTTACAACCAGGAGAATTCAGTAAATAGTTAGGTGCAGATGAATTCTCTGCCGGTGTCACTGCAGTGAAAACCCACAGTCAGAGTAAAACTTCCTGTGGCAAGAGTTTCACATCCTTTCTCAGCTGTTAAAATGTGTGAAAAACATTGCAGCTGCGTAATAATGGGATCTGGTGCAGGTTATATCAGGGTTTACACAGGAAACACATGTGTAACCGTAACAACTGTACTTTCACTGTTACCTCCCAGTGCCTCTTCAATACACAACAAATTTTATCAAGACATAATAAAATGCAAAAATATATTACACAATGCATCTTTTAAACACAACTAATGAAACTGAAGTTTGACAAAGACATTACAAAGATTATGAACAAATGTGTAATATTCCAACAATGGTTGATAAGAAGCTTATCACCTTTTTTCTATGGAGTCTATGTTTGAATGGAGCAGCCACAGCTCCTCCGTGTTGTCCTGTCTGGACGAGAGAATGAGATGATGACCGGTCAGACACAGGGTCCCCTCCACGGTAGGCATAAAAGGCCGGTGCAGGACAACCCCGTCCACCCGGGGTGTCTTAATCAGCTCTGCAAACTCCATGACCTGAGGGACAGCAAGGATGCAGGATCAGCAAAGATACAGACAACACTCACACATATGGACAGTTAGCTGATAAGCTGAAGTTTCTTCCGCTGAACAACCAGCCAACTCCCTACTGTACTCAAAATAAATATAGCATACATGCCGATTTATAGGTGCATGTATATTTAAGTAGTGAAAGCTTTAGCCATCTGTCATCTAGCCACAGTTAGCTTGACCCAGGAAATGAAGCAGCTAACGTTAGCTAGCAAGCTAATCGTGGCAAAAAAAGGAATATTAGTCGTCGAGAAAATGTCCGTCATCTTTTAAAGTTACATCAAAATGTTAAAACCAAGCGCGCTGCAGATGTACAACACAAAACATGTACGTTTTCCGTAAATGTTAACGCACAATTACCTGGTTATCCTTTCGTTTATATTGTTGCTGGGCGAGACTGGTACGGACACAAAAACACGCCGACTGGAAACAACTGGTGCGCAGTTTGGGCGAAACTGCATTGCAAGAACCAGGAGCTGCTCCAGTTTACAACGTTAACAAGTGAGTGAACGACTCGCTAAATAAATTAATGTTTGTAAACTTGGTTCTTTCGGTCTCAGTATCATCGAATAATAAGAGATATGATGAATTTATCTGTAATTTAAAAAAAAAGTGGAACCCGTTTTTTTTTTTACAAAGTCAACACCGACACAAAACCGAAAATACTTAATGTATGGTATGTAGAACATGATCAGCAAAATAAATAATCGGGGTTCATACAGGCATATCCTTAGAGTAGATGATTAGTGAGACCACAGAGTCATCTATTTTTAAAATTCATTTATTAAAATGAAAACATGCAGGTATTTTTTAAACTGCTGGATATGTATGTAAGCTAAGGTGTATTAAAAATATATTATCCATCCATCCATCCATCCATCCATCCATCCATCCATCCATCCATCCATCACCTGTTGTATGACAAATTAAATTACAGTTTTAAAACTGACACTAGATGGTGACATTGGGACATTTTTGAGAGATGCTGACTGCGTGGAGCCACAGTATAATTCAATATCACCTTGCTTTAATGTCTGGATCAAGTGTTTGTGTTAAAAGAACTTGTGGGTGTTATTGTTACATAACATGGCATGTCAGGGGTTGTTAGAGGAGAAATCGGATTCTGCCTGATTACAGCAGACTGTTAGATTAAGACTAAGTCTGAGTTAATTAAACTGCACTTTCTGCTTCACAGACATTGAGTATTCACTCAAGGAACAGAGAAAACCACACACACACACACAGGGTACTAAGTGGAGATAACTGAGATTTAAAGATCATAACAGAGACAATTTCCCTAATAGCAGCTGGGAGTTTATTCTTAAAAAGCGAAGTGCAGCAGGAAAAAGCTGTTGCCTGAGGACTATGTCATGGTTGTGGGTATACAGAGGAGGTCTGCCTGCCAAGATCTAAAAGCACATAAAGGAACACACACCGACCTTGAATGGGAGACTCCCTGAAGAGGTGAACACGTTTGGAAAGAGGAGAAGAAGAAGACGAGCAGATGGCTTGGCGGGGGCTATAGTGTGCCTTTGTTTTAGAAACATCTTTGTCAGGCCTGTGTGTGTGTGTGTCTGCCTGTGTGATGTATTGCAAATCAGCGCCATACTTGCTTCAGTTGCAGCCTGTCTGGGCTTCACAATAGATGGCTTGCTCTGGGCCCTTCCAGCCCACATCATAGAGAGGGCTGTATAGATGCCAGAGCTCAATTGAATTTGAAACCCAGCATTGCTTTACAAACTAAACAGATGCCCTTCTTCCTTCCTCTGATGAAAATATGCTTTGCTATGGCTTTTTTTTCCAAAGAAGACAAGGTGATGGGGAAAAAAAAGCTTTGAAAGCAAATATTCACTTGACAGTCCTACTCAGGAAACAACAGATCCTAACTTCTATGTTTTATTTAACAGGATGCGTAGACAAATGTGCTGCTGCTGGAGGAGGTGATTGTCTTACAAGGTTCAGCGGTAAAAATGTAAAATTTTATGGAAGCAGCTCAATGTTTAAAGAGATTACACTGGAAACACATTTAGCTCTCTTATTTTTCTTAAATTGTCAAACAAAAATGTATGTTTTCCTTTATAAACACAATAATGGACTAAAATATCAGGAATAACTAGCCATTGACTGTCAAACTGATTAAGTTATCACTGAGTTTCAGAGTCTGTCTCAAGTGAGCTGTGCTCTCATTCTTGCCGGCATCACATCATAGATCATATTTTGACATATTGATAAGTTTGGAACATTTTTAGGGACTGACAGTTTATACCCACACCTACACCATTACTCACTCCCAGCATTTTATTCAATTTCCAATAAAGACAATGTCTCATCATCCATGATTCATTCTCTTCCTTTGACCTACTGTTCTCAATGCACGTTGTTTGTTTTAATTCCTATTTATGTGATGCTGCTCTGTTATTTTGGGCATGTCCAGTGAATCAGCGCACTCTGTCACGCAAAAATAATGATGACTTAAAACGTGGGTGCAGAGACCAGTACCAAAATTTGTTGAGCAACTCTTTGTTAAAGTTTTTTGATTTTGCTCCATCTGTAGTCCTACTGCCTCCGCAAGATAAGAAAATTGCCAATCTGATATGAGAAATGGTAGAGCAATACATTTCTCCATCATCCTGTGAGCCTTCTTATGGTTGACATTTTTATTTGAATTTACCTGTAGTGGTTGTTGTAGTACCAGTGCTCACTTTATTAAGGTTTTGCATGGCCAGGTTTGTTCAGTCATCAAGAGTTTTTACTGACACATTCACATCTGTTACAGCTACAGCTGCATTTACCAACTCGCACACCAAAGGCAAAACTGTGAAAAAATGCAAAAGCTCCCAATGGATTCATCACTAATTACATTCTTTGCATTATTTAGCATGTATAGCTCATGCTACATGCTGCTGTAAATTGTGTAAGCCATAGCAATATGCTCGCCTATTTGCTGTCATTAAAATTTCATATGTTTGGAGAGCTTGTTTCTTTTCATTTCCTTTTCTTTGTTATTCTTTCTTTTCGAGAAGCTCTCCTTTTTAAGGTATTGGAACAGTGTACAGGCCTCAAACTGAGATAATTTAATTAAACATAAAACAAAGCAGACACCAACTGTATCTGTTGCCTTAGGTTTTCGCACTCAAACAAAAGAACTGGGGTAGAATGAATGACAGCTAGTTATCACTGTTGTTGTTCAGGATAGCTAACAGCGATGATATCTTACGGAATATATGTAATTTGGCAAGTTTTACTTGACAAGTGTCTCCAGCATTATAGAAGCCTTCCTCTGAAAACAACTATGTCAAGTGTCTTTCAACATTGTCACTCATAATTCATCATGAGGTCAGAATCATACAGCATTATATTGTCAGTTTGATCTATTGACTTCAAGAGGTAGATACATACGAACACTCCATTTGTTGTGCTGGTTTTATAAATGGATGTAACTTGCTGTAAACTGCGGATAACCTGACACACTGTGCCTCAGCAGCAGGACTTGGGGGTTGGGGGGGGGCTGAAATAGACTTGACATAAGCCTTTCTTTGCCGCTCGCATTGATTACACTTCAAAACATGAAAAAGCCTTGCCCTCAATACATCATTGATTTGCTCCACCTGAACATTTTGCTAACGGTATGTAGGATTTACATTTGAAGAACAGCTTGTTAGAGGCTACACTGCTCCTTCTCCCTGCAGATTCCTCCTTCATAGGTGGAAATCACTCCCCACCCACCCAGCTTTCATCCTGACCGCTTCCTCCAAGGGCTGCTGAGTTTTTCTTGCTATAGTCCCTCTGTATTATTTTTGTCTAGTTTAATATTCATCCACTCTCTTTGTCCCTCTCAAGACATATTAGGCCTCTGATTTGTTTCTCTTTTATTTAAAAAGCCTGTTTGTTTCCCAGTAATGCTGCCTGTGACAAATTGGTTTAAAAATGCTTTATAATTCAAACTGATGTCATCTGATTTGATTGTTTTTATTGCTGCAGGCCATGTCTGAATTAAACTGCCTACCATCTCCTGTGAACGTTAGAGCTGAGTGTGCATCTACTGTGCTGCTCAAAAGGCGCTGTGGAGGCCTAACAGCCCTGAGGAAGAAGAGGAAATGAAGGCTACTCAGATGAAACAGGTTTTATGATGTGCCAGTCCCTTGCACATAACCATACTCTCTTGTGTGCATTCAATCACATTTAAAGAGTTTTTTTTTCCTCCCATGTTATCTGGCCCGAAGGAATGGCTGTGGCCTCATTCTTTTCATCTAGCATCACAGTGACTTTTCCTGCATTTCTAAAACAAAACACTCTCCCTCCCTGCTCACCATCCAAAGGTTTAACAGTTCTTAATGACAAATCCTAGTCTCAAAAACACAAACTGTAACCTTTTTAACCTAACTGCTGTATTTGCATACAGTCAAGCTGGGATATTATGCACTTTTTAAGACAACAACACTGCAGCCTACAGTGTCCTTGTGATAATTTTGATTATAGTGACACAAAGTGTTCTTACATATGTTCTTACAACACATCTGTGTTAGAATGACTGGTAAAAATGTGTGGGTGTTTGTTATGAAACCAGAGGAGACCTAGTCGAATGAACCCAGTTAGAGATGATTGAGTGAATTAATGTAGTAATGTCAGGGAACTATTTCACTGATCTAATGGTATTGCTTATCCTGAGTGTACAAAGAGAAGCTAAATTATTACGACTGGTCACAAAACTATTCAAAGGTTAATATAGAACAATGACACAATGAGAAGATTTTTAAAGAAAATACAGTTGAAGTATTTTGATGGTCCTTTGTTTTGTTAGCAAGCCAGCAACAAAATGAGGCTAACAGGGAAGTACCAAAAACTGCATTTCTTCCAATGACCACTCGAGGGAGACTCCAAAAACGAGTCACTTGTTTTATAGACTCAAATAGGTTTTGGTATCTACAGCTAATTTCCTCTTTCATAACATTTGTAGAGAGGATTAAAATTCACTAGTTCAAATTAGATTTTTAAGCTTACGCACAACATAATTCGTTCGTGCCCTTTTGAGTGACAGCTAGGTAAGCCGATGGCTAACAAGCTGAGTTGCCTTTAAGTCACACGTGACCCGCCCCTCCTCTTTGCCCATATTTGGATATGTTTGAATATGCGCGTAAAAACTTCCCTTCAGAAACGTTCAGAAACCAGTGGGTGATGTCACGGAGGCTACGTCCATCTTTATTTTGTGGTGTCGCGGAGCAAACAGTGCAAAAAGCAGCCCAAGTTTTATAACTTTTTTAACGTCAGTATCATTTGCTCGGTCCCAGTTCCAGTGGATACGACTTCACCGAGATGAAGAGTCCTATCTGCGGTTGAAGAGCTTTAACTTGACCCGAAAATCACTCCTGGCCCTTCTCCATGTGTAAGTAACTTAACTTGTTACACGTCTGTTTTCATTAGGGACCAACTACAGTAGCCGTGGTAACTTTAGCTAACTTCCTGTCACCTAGCTGTCTAACTGCTAGCGTCGCTGTGGAGCTTGTCACGACGATGCTATCGTGGGCTAGTCGTTGTGGTTGGACTGTTTTAGCGTTGGCTCTCGTGTACACAGGGTAATGTTTTTTAGTTGTGGTTCTTGTGTGTTTCGTGGCCTTTTTTTAACAGGCTGTGCAGGATAAGTCCTAATTGTGTTATGGTAACGTGTAGGCCCGTATAAATATGACATTTTTGTCTTAAGGGCCTTGAGGCCATGGCCTTGATGGGAAGTAATTGCTACAGGCCTATGTTAAATTCAGTTTTTAAACTGTAGCTTAAGTACTCACCTGTGTTTCGTTAAGAATTAATTTGTCTGCTGGTTAACAATATCATCAAGGTTGTGGCCATAATCACAACCAAGTCAAACACTAACATTTAATCAGTTTTGCTCATACATTACCAATTTGCCCCAAAGGGATTTACAATCTCTGCACATACTCCATCCTCAGACTCTGCCCCCCCCACTCCCCCCAAAAAAACCTCTACGGGGAAAAAAGAAAGGAACATCAGGAAGAGAGGTGGGAGCTGGCTTCCAGGGTAGACAAAAATAACAATAGCAGCATTACACTATGGAAAAACTGTGACAACATTAGCTTTTACTTTTCATCCCCATGTGGCTCAACAATCACACAATCTGAAGACAGAAACTTGTTTTATGTATAAAAAACACACCTTACTCTT
>OMNW01029246.1:0-14163 GCA_900303245.1 Selene dorsalis | reverse complement strand
GTGGATGTATGCATGTATGACATAGTTGTAGCATTTGTGTTTGCTTGTATATGTTGGTGTGTGTGTGTGTGTGTGTGTGTGTGTTTGTGTGTATATTTAGAAATGACTTCAAGCATCTCTGATTGAATCAGCATGATATCAGATTTGGTGAAAACATGCGGCGTGCTGTCACCCAACATAGAGCTGTCAGTGTGCACCAAGACATGCTAAGTGTGAATTGTGAAGGCGGTCTCATCTAGCGGATGCCCTCCTGGCTCTGTGGACTGCCACTGGTTCTGTTCAGCCCTTCGACTATATCACTGAATGTTGTGTTTTTTTTTTGTGTGTGTGTGTTTTTCTTTTGTGACATGGCTTTGGATCAAATCCAGGGATGAGAACGACAGAAGCAAACGTGTTTCCTCTTCCTTGAGGAGATGAGGAGAATAAGGGGATCAGCTCTGGGAGAAGCTTTTATATCTGGCTTGAGAAAAAACAGTGAACGGTGTTTCAGCGTGTGCTGGTTTTAACGGCAAGTACAAAACGTTATTTGTTTACCAGTGACTGTTGCCAGCCCCTACCACACCTAATAATAATGTACATACAGTAATTCCACCTCATTTGTGATTGTGCAACAATTGCACAACATGCCTCTGGCAACGGGATTAACAAATTCAGGTGACATGCCCTGTGTGCCTGGGCTCCATGCTGCCAAGTGGGATTTGCACTGTATGCAATGAATTCATGAAAATGGAGGCCCATACGTCACGGTAGGTCTCAGATGTACTCTGAGTATCTGAATACAAGAGGACCACATTAGCTGCAGGAAGCTCTGACTCTGGCAGCTTCTCAGCTCACACTTTTCATTCTTGCCAAGTAGCTCTGCTCCTGCTGGGTCCCTGACCCGTGTCTGGATCGACTGTCTAATTTCCATGTTACCAAGTTCTAGGCTGAAAAGAAAATAGTCTGGCGTTAAAATACACACAGTGCCCCCTTTCTTTGAATCAGGTTGTGGCTCTGTAAGCTGCAAGGACACTCTCAGTCCATCTTTGAAGAAAAAAGAAACTTTGCCAAGGATGCCATTGCCACCTGAGCAGCTTTTCTGCACGACACTGTCTCTTCGTGTTAGAACTGCATTCGCAAGAAGAGAACCAAAAGAAGTTCACTTCAACTAACAGGAGGGAATAGTCTTATTTCTGCACTGTGAAGGTTTCGGGTCCTGACAGAAGGCTCCCTAACAAGCGCTCTGCCCCTGTTGAACCCTGTGACGACTTGTAGCGGCCCAGCAGAACGGCATGCGGCCTCTCGGTGTGACCTTGGCATGGGGCCAGACACCTGGGCAGGAGGTAGCTGAGGAGCCTCAGGGACCAACTGCTGCTTGCTGGTAACACCCCTGTGGAATAAATGCTTGATATTAGTTAATAAAGATTCAGTTTGTTGATGTCAAGGGGTTCATAATGTATCCGGTTTTATCAATTTTTTTGTGTACCTAGATTCATTGTTAGTTTTTACAGAAACACAATTAAAACATCTTTTACGGTCTAGAAATTGCCACTCACTTATCTGGGGATATAAAAAACTGCACATTCTGCAAAGTCCACTATTAGTGTAGCAAAAAACATCTGATGGAAAAGAGCAGGAATGTCTTGTCCAGGCTCCACTACTAAGGCAGTTCCCAGTCTTTTTTTTTGCACACTGGAGTTAGAGACAGGAAATGGAATGACAGTAAGTGGGCATCTGAATTACCATCGGAAGATTTCCGTGAAGGCTCCATGATGAATAGTCTGTGTGCCTCCTATTGAATTCTGACACTTGGACACTGAACGTGGTGGTGAAGATTGAACAGCTAGATCTACATGCCAGTGGGATGTGGGACTGAAGGTGGACTCTGTCCTCCTTCATACGATCGAGTCACTAAGTTGCATCCTCGCAGCAGATCACACAGACGGTCAAAAAGGAGAGAGATCAGCACAGGAGATGTGGAGTTCATATCTTCCTCCCCCAGGGCGGTGATATTTAGCCAAACCTGTCTGTTGCAGATAGGGATCAGAGCTGAGACAAGGCCTGTGGCAGTGGTGTGGAGATGCAGCAAGACAGGAAATGCAGCAGGATGCACATATCAGAGAGAGTGAGAGAGAGAGAGAGACCTGAGGCTTGTGAGCCAGCTTTAATTGTTGAAACCAGTGAATGCAGAATTTCAGCATCTTCATCTGTAGGAGTGTGTAGACTAGTGCCTACTAAGGCTAAATGAGGCTCAAGTGTGTATGTGTGTGTGTGTGTGTGTGTGGTTAAAGTTGTGTTTTTGTGTTTTTCAGTGCAGTACCTGAAGATTATAATTTACAAGACAGCTATTATTTAAATGTCACAGACAAAAGACAACGTTAATCACTGTAGTGAACATACAGAAGATCTGGGGCCAGATATATAAGTGATGCATACTCACAAAAAACATGCATATGACATTTCCCTCATGTAATCTGTGCTGAGGATGTCCACACTGCACACATTCATAGGACCATGCGTAAACAAGTGGTTTTTCTAAAATGATCAAAGTTTGTTACAGTGAAGTGAAAACACAAAATAAGCCGGGTCACATCATCTAACAGAATGCAATAACCAACTGCACGGAGCCTGCATTCGTTATCACCCTCAGAACTTTTGCCGTTTACACAGCAGTAACAATTTTACAATTCATAAACTGAAATAATTGTGTTTGTGTGCTCAGTGTGTCCTTTGATATTGTTTAATATCCTTATCATTTAATGTCAGCCGTTCTGCAAACTGTTTGGATAGTATTTTAATGTTTGATAACCTTTACCTTTAGATTCTGGAGGCCAGATTAAGTCGTCTTTAGCCTCAGTGAATGAAGTTCAGAATAAAACAGGAGTGATTATACTGTTTACTACCATTTTTATCTCCTCAGTTTTACAGATGGTGAAAATGCAGACAGATAGATAGACAGATAGATTGATAGATTTCTCAATGAGTGCTGTTTATAAAGCTGACCCATGCATACACACTGCTGTATAGTTCTGAAAATAATGTGTATGCATATTTCTGGTTTTGTGTGTACACATATGTTTCATGTTTGATGAATCTACACATTTATGTGTCTGGCCCCTGGATGGTCACATTTAGCATGTGCACCACAGATGTTTTTGTGTCCACGTCCTTTATGTGAATGCAACGAAGCCATAAATATGTAAATCGTCTCTTCTTCCATTTCACTTCTCAATCCTTTGGCTTTTATCTCATTTTAATCAAAAGCAAGGGCACACACTGCATTTCCTGTTGGACATGTTAGGTAGCGCACATGCTGCTTATGTGTAATCTGCAGGATTTGGTGTCTAGCTTTTTTTTTTTTTTTAGGCCCAGGCGAAATAGCTTTAAACACATGCAGATATACGTGCTGAAAACCACCTAAAGCGTTGGTGTCTCTGAGCTCACATATTTATGAATACAAAATGAGCTCGGGCAAAACAGCTTTATTGAAATGAAGAAATGTTTTTCTGAAACCGTTAGAGGTAATGCGTTATTAAGCACCTACACTGGTTGTAGTAAAAGACACTGATGAAAAATGAAAATTCTGATGAGAAAGTCACTTCTATAAACCAAGTTAATCAATCACAGAGAGCCTACTGCTTGCATTTAACTGAACCATTGCTCAAAATGACTTGATTACAGTTGCTGCTGATTTAAAGGGGCGTGAAGCCGAACTAACGTGGACTGCTTGCAAATTTCGTGACAGGACAGAGATCCAACTGTCTTACCCGTTTAACGCTTCACACCCTCAACTTGTATCTACATGTGAAAACCAGCGGGATCGATGCAGGGGAGCGTAAGGTCGTAAGAATGGAAAATCAACGGTCGCAAACTTCATTATGGGAAAAACAGCACAGAGGGTTTGTGCCGCTAGTGCCTAGGGTTAGGCCGATGAGTCTCAGAGTCAAAGACTCCACTTCTGACGTACGAGAGTGAGTTATTGGAGTGTCACCTTTATCTGCTGCAATGAGCCTTTTATGTGGGCTTCAGTGTTGCTGAAAGGATTTGCCCAGTCAAAGGCAGGAGGAGATGCAAACGCCGCCTATCCTTTTTACTCCCAGGTATGAAATATTAAGTGGAGTTTTAACGATAGCTGTGTGCAACTCTGCAGGAATCTGACAGCTCTTAAAATACAGGGCAGAGGTTGGAACGCAGACAAATGGAGGGCTGGAGGGATATGGGGGAAGTTGTATTAAAGCTGTGGGGGTACATTTGTGCCTGGAGAAATTGATGTCAGCAACCTGATGAAGATTTTGGATTTAAACTGAATTTTAAAAGTGGCGTGATCACACGTTTGATAATCTTTTAGAGGAGCGTGACTGATGCTTCCTCCGAAATCAAAAAGTTATTTTATTGCATTTCTCTGTAATAGCTGTTTAATTATACTGCTGCGATATAATTGGCGAACGAGGGAATAAAATAGATGTCTGATCCCTATCCTTACTTTGCTCTTTCTTTCGCTCTGTCTTTTTTCTTGTCTCTAGATAGCAATCAATAGTTATTATCTGCTGAGTGTCACGATAGACACTACACAGAGCCCCCATTCGGAGTTGATGGTGCTTTTTCATTATAGCTGACACTAGTCTAAACAAAGCAGGCCTATTTCCCTGCCACCAGACAAACACAGTCTCCATAATGGCAGCAGATAAAAGAGAAGCAGGAGGGAAAATTGAGTTTCACATAATGGGGAATCACTAACTCGGGACCACTTCTTTTCCCACTCCATTTTTCCCTCTTCCACCATCTTGCTGTGGAGTATTTGGCTAATACAACAACCCAATGAATGTTAATTTCTTACCTCATGCCAGTGATCTGTTCACTCTTCCATTCATTCATCCCTGTTATCCAGTCCAAGAGTGATTTTGTTCATCCATCATCCATCCATCCATCCATCCCTCCATCCCTCCATGCATCTGTCATTTGGTCCGTCCATCCATCTGTCAGTCTCTAGGTGGGTATGGGGTGAGCTTGTTTTGTTTTGACGGGGTTGTTGTTTCATAAAATAAATAAATGATATCTGCGCAGCGGAGTGGAAAGCATAACGAATGGCAGTTGGAGAAAAGGCAATTTGGGGAGAAGTGCAGTGGCTGGCGAAGGAACAGAATGGGTTTTTACTGTGAAGTATAACCAATGCATTACAAAACACATCACCAGAGGTTTATTGAAAAAGCCGAGTACCCCTCACTCCCCCCTCTATGAAAATGGCCAACATTATCATGGCCTACATGGTTAGGCACTGAAAGTCACTTTCAGAAAGTCAGGGGAGAGATTTTTATTGCGGTGGCACACAGAACGAGAAGAGCCCCAGGTGAATGACGACACAAGAGGTGGTCGTTTTTCAATTCACTTACATACATAGGTGCAGATAGGTTTCATGACACGTGCCGTGGGGGTCACTGTGGAGTGATACATTGTGAATTTTATTCACAGTATGCGCTTGTTTGCTTTTCACAACTGTCACTTAATACAGACACATGCAACACAGTATTGAGACTGTCAGAGAAAATGTATTGCTTTTAGTGGTTCTTTTTAAATGGTTGCGAACTAAATCACCAATAAAGGCTTGTAATAGATGGCTACGTTAGAATTTATTTACAAGGGGCAGCTGCGATTCAGGGGGTAGAGCGGGTCGTCTCCTAGCTAATCAGAAGGTCAGCGGTTCGATTCGTGGCTCCTCCAGCTCATGTGTCAGTGTGTCCTTGGGTAATAACATGCCAAGCTGAGTGTGTATGTGTCTGTGCTGTGCAGTGCTTTTAGCGCTCTGCGAGACTAGAAAAGCATAATACAGTAACGTGTATTAAATACATAAGGTGTAGTCTGTTAACCACTTACAATGGTGCATTGAAACCCTCAGCAAGTGATCAAAACAGGTTACAAGTAAGGATGCACGATAGCTATTGGTACAGGTAATTATCGGCCCGATATTGGCCAACAATTATTGGCAAAATACACAGAGAAGTCAGATAATACATTTTTCTCCGATTACTAGAGCCAATTATAATTAGCCAACATTGCCTTGAGTTCGCTCATTTTTAGTCCGTTTGCCCCCTAAGTTGATTTGAATCAATAATAAATGTTGATTTTTGAAGAGTCACAACTATTCTCGTTTTTGCAGTGATGTTGGTTATACTATTTTGTTAAACTCAAATGCAGCGCTATAATGTTAAATTCATCTTCAGCCTTTCTTAACCTTAGGTGCATCTATAAACTATTACAAATGTTATCAGTTGTCGGTATTGGTTATGAGAAGCAGGAAGTTATCGGTCATCGGTGTTGGTGGAAAAAAAACATCCCTCTTCAGGGTCCAAACTCATCAGTCATATTCACTGTAAAAAAAATTTCTAATTACTGAAATGAAGAAAGAAAAAATGATATTTTGAAATGCCCCCTTTTGCCTCCAGCCCTCTGAGTAGACTGGCTGATGGATGATGTTTTAGCAAAGATGTAAACTGTGGGCTAACTGTATAACAGAAGAGAAGGGCAGATAGTGTTTTGTTAGCAGTATGATTGAAGATAAATGACCACATTTCATTTTACCTCTTTAAACTGACTGACTGTTCAGATTTTTACATTTTTGGACTGCTCAGTGTGCTGCAGCAGACTGTCTCATTAGCTGCTGCCTGCAAAATGACGTTTGTGCTTCAAAGTATTTGGCTCTTTCTGTGTCATGTCGCTGTCTGGCAGTCTTGCGGTTAGTGTCACTGCCAGCCAATGATGGAACAGTGAATTAAAAAGGTGTATTAATAGACAGGAGGGCTCCATGATGAAACCAAAGAGGAATGAGAGGCAAACAAAAAAAAACATACAATATCAAAGAAACAATGTAGCAATTGTTATAAATACTTTATGAGTTAGCAAGATGCTTCTGCAAGAAATGTGAAATGTAGGGAAACGAGAGATTTTTTATTTATTTATTTTTTAAAAAAAAAAGGCTGTTTCACGGCATAAGTAGCAGCTTGCAAGCCATCAAGACCCCCATGAGAATTGCTACCAAACACATTTTGTACAGTATGTGGACAACTTGAAGGCCTTATGTAAATACTAGAGCCACTAAGCAATAATCAAAATATATAGATGCATATCTTTTTTGTCACACAAAAGAAGGTTTTTTTTAATAGGAGAGAAAGGAAATAGATTTGCACATACAAATATGACATCCAGCAGACACTATTCTCCTAAGTCTATTCTAAGTTTACTTAGGTTGTTACAGAGCAGATTGAATCTTCTTCTTCTTTTTGCCTGGACAGTGACAGCTCTATAATGGCAGACATCACTTACTGGCTGACTGAGTGGCGCTTTTTGCCACTGGATTTAGCCCTGCTTTAGGTAGATGACATAGTATTGTACAGGACAGTGCAAACCTTTAAACCGGATATGTAAATCCTCTGAAGTACATGAATGAAGGAGTACACCTTCCACACAAGGGAGTACACATGCACCTTACCTTCTCCTGCTGGTCATGCTGTGCATGAAGTGTGGCTTGAAGTGCATCATGACACCAGTGTTTTGTGGGCTCCTTGCTCTCCCCATTTCCTGTCCAGCTGTCCTGTCAAAATAAAATCCCCCGGGTCAGGGGAGTACCGCCCTCCCAGTCCCCCTGAAGCCCCGGCCTCTGGTGTGGATGTTGTGTTTTTCCACATTGCTTCTCTCTCAGTTTAGAGGGATTCTCACTGTTTACTCCTAACACAGAGTTTACAAAGAACCCCTGCTGATTGAAACATTCAAACATGGCAAAAACAAACTATTTGGACCAGATGTATTGCACAAACCTCCTCTAGACTGAGGTAAAAAACTACTTTGGGCTCTATAGGATCAGAGGCTAAATAGTAGGAGTTGGGCATGATGTAGACTGGCACTGAGATGTGAGTCAAAAACTGCCATAATCATCTGGTCTGCATATCTAACAGAGCTGATTCCAGGGCCTCAGTCGTCTGCTGGAAGCCACGTACCGTCTCTGTGTATGAGACTAATTTGCAGTCGTCATAAGTGCACTGCTCCCTTTTTTGCGTCCCTCAGCCAATAATGAATTGAAGTCAGGGCTGTGAATGCTCTGTGAATTTCTGTTATCTAGAATAGCTTAGCTTTAAACTCTCACATCTTCAAACCCGCCATCATGTCTTTGAAGAGCACGAAAGAGCCTTTAATTTACTACTCCATACTTTGACTTATTGTATACTGCAATCCCCAGAAACTGTAAATAACTTGGGGGGGAATAAAAGCTGAGTCACTGAAATTGCAAATTAAAAGGCTATCAAGGCCAGTCATCAGCTTTTAGCAGTGACGGAGTGAAAAGCGACATCTGTTGCCTTTTGTCTGATATTTGAGCTATTTTGAAGAATGAGGCTGTTTGAAGATATTTTTAGCTCATTATTAGAATTTCCTCGTTGATAAAAGTCACTACTTGTTGGACTGTCATGGACGTCTTATTTGCCCTTTTTCTCAGCTACTGTCAGATCTGTCTTTTCATTACATTTTTTATGCCGTTTCAATTTCCAGATTCACCATATATTGACTTTTTTTTCCAGCCTTGTTCATCTGCACAAACAAAGACAATGCTGTCAGGTAAAATAATTTTTCCCATCGCCGGAAAGTCTGTGTCCACTGTACTACTTACAGTATTCAGGCTCTGAGTTTATCGGCGCATATCATCATTGGATGAAAGACATTAACCGAGCACTATCGGCGCTACACAGATTGCTGCTATCATTTATCCACCACCCATGCTGCAGTACATTGTGTTCCCTGTGCTGTTGAATTGGCTCAATTGAATCCATCTGCTGTAACAATTGTTTGAAAACCAGGTAGGGTGCTTCATGGACAGCTGAATAAAGTTGTTACATAGGACTGGAGTGCAGCCTGTAATTTTCTCCCTACAATGCTATAGCATGGCAGTGTGAATCCTTTGTGGAAGAGCATTATGGTGGGGATAATACAGCCTTGTAAAAAGCATGCCCTGCAGTCCGAGGGGAGTGACTGACAGACATTCAGGCATTATCACATTAACACCTGGAGCCAGAGAAAATCTGCCCTTCAGTGTAAAAACTAGGTTACTGTGAGCCATGTTTGCAGATGTACTATGCTGAGAGAACATATTAGATTATACAAGCAACATGTTGTCTCTTTGGTTACAGACACATTGATATTCAAGTGTTTTGCAGAGAAACCAAGACCATATATGCAAACTAACCTTCTGCCAAACTCTAGATTATATTGAGTAGGGACATTTCTTGATGATTAGTCCAAACATTTCCAGATTACTTGTGTGCAGACTTCTGGAGGATCTGTCAAATACTATTCTTAGCAGGAGTGTCCTTATGGGAAATCAGCAGTACGTTTTGTTTGCTCAAATGCCTGACATGATGTAGGCTATGTTTACCCAGCCATGATCTCTGAGGGCCATGTGAATTATGATTGTTGTCCGTCAGAAACAAAGGTGGAAGCATCTTGACATAGTTGTAGAACCATAAAACCTCACAGATGTTGACTGCTGGGTGTAAAACATGGATCTGTTGAGTTTCTGCTTCCTATCAGACAGTTACGAGTAGTTACTTTTAAGAATGACTTCAACCTATCATTCCCAAACCTGATTTAAGTAGTTTTTGTAGCCTTACTGACACTGTGGTTCTTGTGTTGTCCACCACTTTGGTTCAGACTGAACCAAAACAGCTATCGGATGGATGGTCATTAAATTTTGGATCCTAATCACTAAAGTGACACTGACTTAAAGTTAGCTTTTGTAGTTTTAAGTGAAACATGTCAACAGCTCATCACATTCATATCTGCCTTTGGATGAATTGTAATAACTTTAGTAATCCACATCAACAGGTTGAAGCTTTGATTTGAAACACCAGACAGAATTATTTTGTGCCTCGACCAAATCAAACCTCAACCACTGCAGTAGTAAATTTGAAAACAGGCATGAATACCTTTTTAATGCTCATATGTCACAGTTGGAGAAAGCACTGACAAACTTAGTTGTTCTGCTGATGGGTTGTCAGATATCATGTGTTTGGAAGGCTCTGCTGAGGACTGCTGTCTTCACTTTAATGTTAGTGCTGCAACAAAAATGTTAATGATAACTGGATTGTTTGGTAATGAAACGCCGTACACACATTCAAAGACCAATTTGAATATAATATGGGCAGTTAGGGTAGTGAGTTGAGTTGATTTGCTGTATTTTATCTTTATGTGTTATTGTTGTTTGCTTGGATGTCATGTGCATGTCAGTGAAACACTATATGATGGGCAGTATGTGAGTGACTTTTGGCTCTGCATGCTGATGAGAGTGTCTCAATCAACTGTCTGAACTCAGAGTTCCCCAACACAATGCCACAGTCCTTGCTGCGTGAATAGCCATCTCATATATATTGCATTAAATTGCTTCAGCTGACGTCGTGTTTTTTTTTAGTGTGTGTGTGTGTATATATGAAAGAGTAGGGGATGTGCACGGGTGTTTTCTTGATACATGTGTTTCTGTATCTAAGAAGTGTTTACTTCAGTCAGAGATATCCTCCAGAAGCTGGGTAATCTCAGCAGCACAAATACATAATGTAATGATGATAAGATTAGCTTGTAGCCCTGTGTTTGCTGACTGGCTAAAGAGAAAGGAGGGTGAGCATCTGTAGAGAGTAATGAAGTCCTGCTATCAGCTGCACAAGCACAGATAACTGTGCTGCAGGGGGCTTTGTATATATATTACAAATTAAATGGGAGACAACGTCAAAAGTTGACCTTCCAGTGGATCCAGATCTGTCCATGTCACTGGAACTAAACATCATTATTATGCAGTCACTGTTTAAGGTATTATTGATAATGCTGTGAGATTTAGCCTGTGGAAATGCCACGCAGTAGATACCAGATGTAAACAATAAAAGTTTACAAGCAGAATACTGTGGTTGGTGAACATCAGTCGTGGAAAAAGCTGTTGGTCTTCACCTGAAATAGATTTTGATGTGCATATATGCTCCGAGTACAAAGGAAGTTTTTGTAACAAGCTATTAAAACTTGGGGATTTGCATGTCAAAGTAGTGAAATTAATTACTCTGTGGTGGTGAGTTTTAATCTTTTAAATCATAAAAGTCTCTCTCACCTATCGTCACTCTGTATTAAACTTTAATTTATTTATTCATATTTATTTTAATTTATTTTGTTCATTACCATTCACCTTTGGTAAATGAAACAGCTCGTCTCTATTTGTCTTCCATGTTATTGTCACAGTGCTGCAGAGAATTGATCTTTTAAATTCGAAAGCTTGCGCATTGGAACACGGGGTCCTTACCTGTTATTGATTATCCTTCAGCCTTGTTTGACGTGGCCTCTTTGGAGAATTCTGCAATGGAATTAGAAACAAGGAAAGATCAGTGTTTTTACAATATGGCTGAGGTTTGTCATAACTGCTACTTCCTACTCAGTGAGAAAGTGGAGATAAAAGACGTCCTTCCCGCAATCAGGATAGGACTCAGATGTGTGACAGTATATCAAATTTATGAATGCATTCCCTCAAGTCCGCTATTTATTGTCAAACTGTTCATTGGGGATATTTTCTGCTAGAGTAATGTGTTATCAAATATGCAGCACCGGAGAGAAGATAACCTCTAAAATACAGCTGCTAAGCACTGTTTTTTCCCCAGCTAATCTACTTTAAGCCTGTGCAGAGTAATATGCAGATTTTTTTTTTCTTTTGTTTATCACTTTTTGAAATCTCTGTGTGTCTCAGTCATTTCACAAACTGAAATAGAATCACACAACGCAGCACCACAATCCTTCACACTTAACACTCACACCGAATCTCTCATACACACACTTGAAAGACACAAGGGATGGTCACCTTCCCTCTCTGTGGGATGCTTTCTGCACTGAATGCTGAAATATTGGCATTCAGAGGGCAGAAAGAAGCCAAAGGCCAGGGAGAGGATGCACAAGCCCAGCCAGAGAGACAGAAATGAAATGATTGTCTTGGAGTGCAAACAACAGGGATAAAAAAAAATCCATGTGTTAATAATTGATGATGTGTTTTCAATGAGCTTTTATAAGCCTTTTTGGACATTCAATTAAAAAGTGGAAAAAACAACAACAAAACAAAACAGAAAAATGTCCACAGTGACTAAGTGGAACCTGTGATTGATTCATCATGAGTGTCACTGTTAGCAGAGAGCAAACAGTATGTGTTATAAGCCTTTTTGTATTTGCACTTTGCTGGAATAAAATAGTTTAACTTCTGTGAGAAGCTGTCGAGGGAAAAATTCAACAGCTGTCCTCAGCTGTTTAAAGACATTTTGAAGATGATCAATCCTTACCTCCAAATGAGGTTCTGTTTTCATCTCTGATTGTTTGTGAGCAAGATCACAGAAAAAGTACCAAAGTGATTAGCATGAAATTGGTGCAGGGATGAGCGAGAGTGAGCCGGGGAAGAACTGTCACATCTTTGGACAGGTTCATTTACTATCAATTCAGATTTGAAAGTTTGGTGTGTGTTGTTTGACAATGACCTTGACAGAGGTCTGTATTGTCTCTGAGAGTCCTTCCAGTTTGTTTGTTTGATTGTCAGCAGTATTACGCATATAGTACCGAATTGATTTGCACTGCACTTGGCAAATGGGCGTGAGCCAAGACCCAAGAACCTCTTCAATTTTGTTGTGGATCTGGTTTAAGGTGCAGATTTTTCTACTCTTTCTTACTATTTGTTCATTCAGGGGCAAAAATACCACTTTAGTAACTACAGTCCTGCATTACCTTCAAATTATTTTGAAATGTTTTTATTCCAAATGGCTTCCAGAAATCTATGTCAGAGGATCACATTGATTTTTGATGTGTGTGTGTCTTTGTGTGTGTGCATGTGTGTGTTTTTACTCCTATCATTGTGAGGACAAGTGTGAATTTTAAACCTTTAGAGTGAGGACCATTTTGTAAAGCGAGGACAGGTCCTCACCATATTTTCATTGTAATGGCTTCTAGAGGCTGTTTTTATGCATTTCTCCAAGTTTCAGAGTGGTCGTCAGAAAGATGCCAATATGGGAAAATTTGTGGAAAAACATAATGTGTGTGTATTTCCTGGATACACACACTTTTTGCTCTCTGCGACCCCTACTGTCAGTACAGTACTAACCACATAAAGGCCTGTTCAGTCCTGTTACACTACATGTCTGAGGTGATCTTATCACAAGTGAACGAGTCCCATTGTCACGTCATCAATTCAATTTATGTCCCCTCATTGTCAGGTCAGCATCGATGCTGACTTTGCTTAAGGAAATTACCCACAGTTCATAGCCATGTAAAGTCAAATACAGGAGATGTCCGAAGCGCTGGAACAGATCCGATCCCGGTACCTGTTCCTCTCCCGGTCCCGATCCCGATCTCGGTCCCGATTCTAGTGCCGGTCCCGGTTCTGCTCCCGGTCCCGATTCTGGTCCCGATCCCGGTTCTGGTCCCGGTCCCGGTTCTGGTCCCGGTCCCGGTTCTGGTCCCGGTCCTGGTTCTGGTCCCGGTCCCGGTTCTGGCTCCCGGTCCCGATTCTGGTCCCGATCCCGGTTCTGGTCCTGGTCCCCGTCACGGTTCTGGTCCCGGTCCCGGTTCTGCTCCCGGTCCCGATTCTGGTCCCGATCCCGGTTCTGGTCCCGGTCCCGGTTCTGGTCCTGTTCCCGATTCTGGTCCCGGTCACGTTTCTGGTCCCGGTCCCGATTCTGGTACCGGTTCCGGTTCTGGTCCCGGTCCCGGTTCTGGTCCCGGTCCCGATTCTGGTCCCGGTCACGGTTCTGGTCCCGGTCCCGGTGCTGGTCCCGGTCCCGGTTCTGCTCCCGGTACCGATTCTGGTCCCGGTGCCGGTCCCGGTCCCAGTTCTGGTCCCGGTCACGATTCTGGTCCCGGTTCGGGTTCTGGTACCGGTTCCGATCCCGGTTCTGGTTCCGGTCCAGGTTCCGGTTCCGATCCCGGTTCTGGTTCTGGTTCTGGTACCGGTTCCGATCCCGGTACCGGTTCCGATCCCGGTTCCGGTTCTGGTTCCGGTACCCGAAAACGGAACCAGGACCAGAACAAGGATCATGGGGCTGGGACTGTGACGGAACCAGGACCGGGACCACTAGAACCGGAACCGGTCCCAGGGCCAACAGAACCTTACTGGTATCAGAACCAGAACCAGGGCGTTACAGG
>OMNW01029241.1:0-12208 GCA_900303245.1 Selene dorsalis | reverse complement strand
TGTCCCTCCTCGACCACAGCGGTGGTCTGTGATTAGTACTGCCAAAAATGTTCCTGCCCGCTTTAACAGGCAGAGTGGATGATGTGGATGAAGTGCTCACATCCAATTGTTTGTTACATGAAAACAATGGTGATTTGTGAAAATTACAGCTCTGGGTGCTTTAAAGAGAATATAATGAGGGGGTTTGTATTAAAAAGAAGCAAAGAGGAGAGAAAGATTAAAAAAAAACATTGTAAATAGGACAAGATGTAGATAGATTTACAAGACGACCCCCAAACGACGCTGAGGTCACCCATGTTGCAGCACTGATAGTCGATGAAATCACAACACAGCACGTGTTACCTCATACCATAGGAGTGTGTGTGTGCGTGTGTGTGTATGTGTGTGTGGTTAGTTGGAACAGGAAAGAGCTTTAAGTCTATAAATATTTTCTTTCCCATACAAGGAGAAAGGTTTTCTGAAAGGAGGGTGAGGGGAGGGTGTGGGTGTGGGTGTTTTTTTTTTTTCTTTCGTGAATGGGCATCACATATGGATGTGAGCAATAGTAGTGTGTAGTACTTGTAAGGTGAGTGTGTGTGCCAGGATTTACCATCTCCATGAGTTTCCTCTGCATGGCCGAGTTCTGGTACAACAATACCAAAATGTTGAAATATGCACATACAACCTACATTTTAGAAACTCTCCATACATTTAGTCACTTCTTACACACAACAGTTGTTAAATAAAACACACGTGTAAGGGCTTGATTCGTAGAAGGATGTAATCATTGATGTCAAAACACTCCTGTTTGGACAGAAACCAGACTCGCTCTCCCACTAACCTGGCATTAATAACTTCCTGTGAGAGCACCACAGCGGACTCTGTTATTACATATTACACAATGGTATAGATCAGCAGGTCAAATCTATAATCCAATGAAAGTTACTTTAACGGTAATGAACAGGAACCTGCCGTACGATGTCCTGAGAAGATCATGAAAAATCAAATCAAAGCACCAGAGACTGAGATACCTTGATTGATATACTTCCTAATTTGGGTAAAACACTGGATCCTACAGTTCCCATGATACAACACAAAAGATTCTTTGATTATACACCCTTTCCACCTGACACACGGCACGCCCACATCTTTAATGCTTCGGCTCTCTCTGTCTTTCTCTTTGAGATAACACGTCACACTTTTGATTATAAATACTGGTGTCATGGTGTGTTAAGTGGCACCTGTTTTCTTTTTGTCTGTCATTAATACATCTGGTCCCAGTGGGCCCATTTTGATGTGTGTGTGTGTGTCGTAAGACAACCTCAGTCACAAAAACACGCCGGGATGTCAGCTTGTGTTACATACAATTTACAGACGTGTTCATCAGGCTCGAGTTACAGAGGAGGAGCAGATGTGAAACTTTTAATGAGGGCTAATTACGCACCGTTGTTCTGCAACTTCTTAGACGCACAAAGGAATCTCTCCTCTGTAATGGGATACAGTCTCTTTGAAACACACCGTTATACTAATCACGAGCTCGGCCAGAGGCACAGGTTTTGAGCTATGACCTGTGGTTTCACTAACCAGACAGTGACATGTTACAGATATTTATCAGGCCAAAATCTTTACAAACTGATCTCACAGAAGGGCGTGTTCTGGTTTCAGGATGTGCTGTGGCTCATTACAGGTTGTTGTAGGAGTCTGTGTCATTATCTCAAACCTGTGACACACGAACTGCAAGTAAAATGGCCTCATGCTTCACTTGAAAAGTAAAGTTGGGAGAGGCTGCACATATGCACACACAGATCAGCTGAAACACAAAAGAAAAGTCACTCTATTGTCTTTAAGATATATTTTGGGGCTTTTAATAACTTTATTATGATAGGGCAGTATGAGAGACAGGAAATCAGGGGCGGGAGAGACAAGGAGCCACGAGTTGGATTCAAACCTGGGCTGCCGCAGTAATTACTACGCCTACATGGGCTGTGCTCTATGAGTTTAAGCCACTCTCAAATGCCACTCTCTTCACACCTTAAGTGTAAACCCGTATAACCTGTATAAATCGTGGTATGGAAGAGTAACACTCAGCAGAGCTGTGCCAGTGTAGGTCCAAATACCGTCTATAAACTATACTACACTGGGTGTGTGCATACTGAGATGTGGTCACGCAATGTGGTCGTGTTGTCCACAAAGGTCCGCATATAGCCCAAAATGTCTGACTGTGTGGATCGGAGCAGACATGGAAAAAGGAGTTTCTGCAGTGAGTGAAGTATAATTTAGACCCGATTGCGATGTGCGTGCCGCCAGTGACAACTGTTACAGGTTTCCTTTCAGTCAGCGGTGATATTGTTTGAAAAATGTGATACACTTGAATTTTATTGATGTACATCAATAAAATTCAGTTCAGCTCAGCAGAGTTTAATGTGGTCATTTGTTATTACCTTATCATTTTCTGTCATCTGGTGTCATGGTTTTTCTTAACTGTCATCATCATGAATTTCAGTGGAAATTTATCTACATCACTACAGTCGCTGCAACTGAAACCTTGCCACATAGTGTGGTAAGTAAATATAGAAAAGGTAGAAAAATACACACATCAAAGTCACCTACAAACTGAGTTATTAAATAGTTCATAAATTAAACAGACAACAGTGACAATACCTGACCAAGTTTTAATTCCAGGGTGCTGCTGTGTTTGGAAACGTGAGGACTGTGAGTAACAGAGTGTGAGAGCTCAGTTATCTGCCAACAACAGAAACAACACAGACCTCAGTCCAGCCAGAATACAAATTCTCTGGTGCCGCCATTTATCTCAGTCCTGCCATTACAGCTCTCAAAGCGTAATTTCATTTAGCTGCGTTCATACATTTGAATCAGTCAGCTGACGTGAGCCATGCGTTCAGACATTTTTGCTTGCTGTTTATGGCTGCAGATGGTTGTGCTGCTGTAGGAGCTACATAACATTGGGTTGGGTAATTCATTCACAGGCAGGATGGGACGGTGAACCCTGACCTACGAGGACAGCACACACTCTGCAGCTGCCTATAGATGGGTGGTGACAACAGAGGCTGAGGTGAGACGCAGTGTGTCGGGAACAAACAGAGCTGACAGACAGTGGGCCGCACTGTTACAGTGAGACAGTCTGTGTATTCACAGGTAGGGAGGGCAATAAATAAAGTCTGGTACTACTGTGCTACTACCTCTTCACAAAGCCGGCCCCAGCTGCACCTGCGTCAGCGGCAGACTTGGCCTCTTCTCCAATATTACGTTAGGCTCCAGAGCATAATGACATGCAGCAGAGAGGGCATGAAAAAAACATTTCAAACCAATCCAAGCTAAGGTGTTAGATGGTTTTAGCTATTCTTAGCCTGTCTTCATGGGGTCTGACACAATCACATCTGCTCCACCCCCACTGAGCTGAAAGCACAGATAAATCAAACCTACCTTTTAAGGTAGAAATGCACAGAGATGCAGAAAAAAGGCGTGAGGCCCTGCTGGCCCGAGAGCTCATGATATTCTGTTACTCTCTTTATGTCTGTGGTTTTTCTAAAACTGTGGGTTAGAGCCCCGAAGTGACTCACAAACCCTGTTTCTAGTGGATCTGAACATGACAGGAACACTGTGTTTCATAATTGGCTCCCTGGGTGACCAACTGAATTTTTGGCCTACTTAAAAAGAACAAACAAGCTAAATAAAAAAAAAATAAAACAAATAGTATGAGAAACCAAGTGTGCATGGGAACAGTGCAAAAATGCTTGTGAACAGAACAGAAAGAAAGCAATGAGCATTAGGGGAGAAAGGATAGGCATGTATGGGAGGACAGGAGGAGGTGGGAGAGAGGAAGAGGGGAAAAGTGCATTAACATACGGCCTGTTGGAGAGTTTAAAATAAACACAGCCCGAGTCAGGGGAACAGGCATTTTATCAGCTGTGGCTAGATAGCTAATTATGCTAATGCTAGCTTTATGAGGCTGAATGTACATTCTCCAGCTTCGCTATTTAATGTTCCCCGCTGACTGGTTTTAAAATAAGAAATCAATGTTATAGCAAGGACTGCTTGGAGGGGCTTTAACGTCTATGTGATAGCTAGCCTGCACAGTACTTTGTTGAAAGACTGAGGCTTGAGAATACAACAGCATTTTGTTCACAAGAGCATTTTAAAGGTATTACACCCAGTATGATAAAGAACAATCATCTTGTGCATGAGCGCTAATCAACGTGTTGAAGCATGAGCCTTTTAGACACAGCTCAGTTGAGATTACCTATGCATGATCATCACCAAAACCAAGCAGGATGGAGCTGCACACGCTATTGCGGTGACTCTTTATGTCACTGAGCCTTACCAGTCAAGTGTCTGAGTCTTATTTCATTTTGTCAAATCAATCTTAATTTGTTTTAACTGCATTAGCGCACGAAGAGCAATGAAGGACGTGTTGTCTCAAACAACAACTAACAAACCACCTGTAGTTTAAATAGAGATGAGGGTGATGTGTGTGAGAGCAGTGCGATACAGAGCTGTCAGTAACAAGGTGGTTAACCGAACTTTGCAGCTCAAGTTAGAGCACACGAACGCACCATTTACTCCATTTCTTCCACTACAGTGGGCCTTAACACTTGAGTCAGTCTCTGTGACACACAATGCCACCATAACAAAAAAGTCAAAGCGAAAACATGTCTCAATATTTGCCACTATGTTACAAACTGGATGTTAAGAGACTGGGAGTGATGGGTAAAGCTGCTTATTTGGAGAAACAAAGAATTTCCTACCATAAATCATCTCGTACAATTACAAGTGGTACAGACAGGCAGCAGAGCCAAACTGGCATTGAAGGACCATTGTCACACATAAACCTCCTCTGATGGGCACTGTAGACAGAGTTAATGTTTTATAATGGAGGGTTAATGTAAAACTGAAGCTCACTTTACCATTTTGTAAAACGTGTAAATGCACGTGTCTATTTCTATAACACCCAACCCAGGTTCCCGTCACCAGAGGAATATACTGTACAGTAGCAGTCTTTCTTAAATCTGCTGACGTGTCCCTGAGAGGAGACGAGACCACAGGAAAAGGGAGCGAATGGGAGAACATGCTGCGGTCAAAAAAAAAAACACTCAGACACACACTCATTCTCTTACACTCTATTAATTTCCACCAATTCCATCCATTGTGTCGTGACTTTTCATTCACTGGTGTATTAGGCTCTGTTCACGCTGCTCACTTCAGTTTCCACTGATGAGTCCAGTGGGTGCGCCTTTCAAACAGCTCGACAACCACCTGTTTAATCAGTCAGTTGCTCTGATTCTTCCTTATTTCAAACAAGAAAAGGACGGTTGTGTCGACTCAGCACCTCTGCTTCCTGAAAGCCATTTCAACACATCGTTAAAAAAAAAGAGACACTTTACAAGCTTCTCATTTACTTGTAGTGGCCAATAAAATGACAAACTTATGTGTGGATTTTGCACTTTGTTTTATGGGTGTTTGTGAGAAGCAGTTTATTTCAGTCCTGTAGCAATGCGACAGGGTCATGAGGGTGAAGAGGTCAAAACAAGTATTAATAGCAGTAGTGGCCAGTAAGGTATAGATCCACGTCATGTATATTGAAAAAGGGCTTCTTTGAGTTTAGTCAGTGTATGTCCATACTGGTTACGTTATATCAGCCTCTTCTCAGCCTGAACATAGCTGTTGACAATCAGTGTAAAATGGTGACATGACAAGCTGAGGTAAGAACCTGAAGTTTATGGTTAGTGAATAATCGATGAAAAAAAATCAAATCAAATCGTGAAACTATGTTTAAAGCATAAAAAAGATTAACAGTTTAAACCAAGTGATTCTGAAACATCTGAATAGCAAAGTGCATCACATATAGCTGAGGCAACATAAGTTGTTCTTCACTTATTTCTTACTTTTTGTTGGATTTTTCCTCACAGAATAAAAGAAACAAACACCACTTCATTACTGAATGGACACGATGTGATGCAGGGTGAGAAACTAACACCTCCAGCCAGACCAGTGTTAAAAAACATCCATCCACCCACTCCTTTGGCACAGGGCCACACATTATTTGAATTTTTTTCCCATAGTTTAAAAAAACGGTTACTTTTAAGCTGCTGAGTTTCATCACACGGAGCAATTTTCTGTGCTGCTGTTAAAGTCATTCAGTATAAAGCAGGTCTAATGGACTGGCCCAGGTCCATTCCTTCTCCCTGCAATGTTTACTGATTGATAAATTAAAGAGACACAATCACTGCATAACATTTCAGTATTATCCTCCATGAGTGGTGTTGTCAAGAAATAAAACTTGCAATGTTTTATATCTATCGTGATTTTAATGTTTTACTCAACCCAGAAAAAAATGTTTAAAAAAAAGAAAAATACTGTTCAGTGAAGGGAACTTAAACAAAGATCTGCAGGTCAAAGGCCAATGCGAAGTTGACATCGGGATTCTGTGATCCAAATGTGACAGATTCATACACGTCTGCTGTGAATATTTCTGGAGGAAGATGAGGTGGTTGGCCAGGGTGCCTGTTTGTATGTGCCTCAATCCGCCCTGCGTTATATTTGCTCCGTTAATCGGCAATAACAAACAGCAACAGCTAGGAGCAGGGCAGACGGAGCATCCAGACGGAGGTTTTAATATTGTTCAAAAAACAGGTTGAGCTCAAATATCCTCTGCAGAGCTGATACATATGTGGCTGTAGACTGTACGTCTTCTGGATTATTACATATGTGAATGCTAAATAACATAAAGCCATTTCAACTTGATATTATATTCACTCTTTAGCGCAGTTCAACTTAAAAAAAAAAAGAGAAATATAAAAAAAATTATATTCAAATTGTGAATACATGTGAAAGAATAAAAACTCTGACCTTCACATCTTTTTTCATGACTCCAGTCACTGATAAAAAGAGACTACATCATTTCCACTCACTAAAGTCACCACACCACATTCACAGAGGTGACTGGAAGTGCACCGATTAAATTACATCTCATGGTTGGTGGTTGCTGCAATTAGACATGTAATATATTTCATTTGTTTGGCAATTTGAATGTCCTTGCCACAAGTAGGATACAGTCAAAACACTATGACCCCCTCCGCTCTGTATCAGGTCTATTTGAATGTTTCAGCCTGATAACAGGAGCACAGATTACTGCTGACCTGAGTGGGAAGCTCTGAACGCGTCAACTCCAATGTCATGATGCAGCTACAGGTTTTCTCAGCGACAAACGGAATAAAAGAGGTCCACTCTGTTTTCTCTTCTATTTGACTGAAAATGCACTTCTTTGAAACGCTCTTGTCTCATTGCTGATCCCACGAACAATGGATATTTTCAACGTCTCCATGAATCTGCAAATTCCCGTCTGCTGCCAGGGAAGAAAATCATCGTATGGAGAAAATAATCCAGTTAACAGCACACGCACAGATGCAGCGTGCTCTTGTGTTGTGAACCTTACAATGACCAAGAGGAGCGGGATTAAAAAGAGAGAAAAGCAGAATAAAATCAGAGTGAGAACAAACTGGAGCCACAGATCAGCGTGTGGTGAAACCACCTGCTAGCAGCAGAATGATATCAAAAGATATGAACCGTGCTTTTTAACGCCTACCTGAACTATTTGTCTTTTCTCTGGGTGACGTCTCAGCCTTTATTTCCTGTTATCTCCACAGCTGTCAGTCATTTGGTTTCAAGGCTGGTAGATCAGAACTGACTCCGTGTGACTGGTGGAAGTAAACGCTGCCAGACCTGGCACAACCCACCGTCCTCTTGTTTTGGATCCAGACCCTCTCTTTTCCTTCTGTCTTATCTCATTGTCTTCGAATTTACTAATTTACATTAATTGATTTATATCAGTTCACTGAGCCTGGGCTCCTCAGTTACTGTTGCTAGGCTGGCAAAGCTTCTTGTTCTACACACACAGAGATAACAAGAGCAGATTTATCACCTGAAGTTTTTGGGAACTTTTTGGTGAAAAACAATGGGTCACTGGTTGCAGACACAGGTGGAGAAAGAGGCATCCTCAGTATCAGCCGTTGTATTCTAAGTACGATAAAGAAAAATGAAATATCATTCTGTTCTTCCTTTCCAACTTAACGCTGTTTGGCTGCTTGGTTTACATACTTGCATAAGCACGACAGTGGTAAGATTTGTGCTTCATTGTTCACATTCTTGGCAAAAGAAAAAGGCTTTTAGGATGATGGCTAACATTATCTTGGAAAATAAGTTTGGCTGCATTTTCCTGGAGCATTAACTTTCCTAAATTCAATGAAGAACGGGTCAGGGCGGCTAATGTTAGCCTCAACTCTGATATAGGACTGAAGACAGTGGCTATGTAGAGAAACTGTAAACTAGGATATTTTTGTTATGTTTTGAACTGACTGACATTTTCAGACTGATTAATAATCAGCGGAACAATAATCATTAGTTGAAGCACTGGCTGGAGTGATAGGCTACTGTTTTGTTTAAATCTGCTCTTCACCGTTTGTCACCCAGCTACGATTGGGTAAACTCTGTTTGGGATGGGGTGAGGAGTTCAAAACAGGCAGCGCAGTAGTGAGAGTTTCCTTCCTCTTACAGTCACTGTGAAATACTACTGCGTCCTTTGAGCAAGTCACTCCCTAGTCACACATACACGAGCAGAGTATAACACCATCACCCTCTCTCTTGCCCGACTTCCTGCTGTGATTCTGTGTATCTCTAAAGTGACTGTGAAGCTGTTTCTTCACTCAAAAGACAGTTTTCATTTAACGTGCACCCTCAGAAAATAAGCCCCTTAAACAGCAGTGACACAACTTTCTTTCTTTGGTATCTCTACGCTCTCTATGAATCAGTCGTACATCTGTCAGCAGTGATCATTTCGCACAAGCAAGAGTCAATACTTCAAAACAAAAACTGTATGTGTGAGAAAGCTCCAGTATCTGGGGATCCCCGGCTTCATTTAAGCCTTTTACTGACTCAGTGTTTGCTCTGCAAAACAACGTTCAGTTGGGTAGCATTGCCCGATCTGCCCGCCAGCTGAAATTACATTCTTTTCTGGCATGACAAACTTATTGACCTGCTGAGGCCTCAGGTGCATTCAAAGCCATGGGTCTATTAGCTACATGGCCATACTGTAGTTACACAAGAGCAGGAAGTCACACGTGTAATCAGTATAATGAGAAAAACAGTGTGTGTGTGTGTGTGTGTGTGTGTGCGCACATGTACATACATAATATTCAGTCAAGAAGTTGCTAAACAGATACGGGGGCCAGCAGACAGTGGATCAGCATGCACTATATATTCATCTATACCCATAATGCAACATCCTCATCAGCAGTAACTGAACCGCTCCATCTTTTAACATTTCACTATTTTCTGCTTTTACAGCAGAGAAATGCTTTGAGCCACTGAAGTCTCACTGTGCCTATAATGAGAGGCAGATGTATCGATAAAACCGAAGCTTGAGACGTGCACGAACAGGCAGAAGCTGAGCGCCTAGAGCTGCAGATAACAGACAGTGACTTTCACTCATGAGCTCTGGACTAGCCAGTGTTAGAAACTCCCCGAATCCCTACGGAGACCATCCATGTCTGCTCCTCTCCTCTCTTCACTATGCTGGGAGACCAAAACTCACTTCTGAATCCTCTGCCACTGACTAGAAACTAATCCAGACCTCTGGCTAATAACAACACACTGAGAAATACTTGCAATTCAACACTGTGATCCACCTTGGGGAAAGAACTCAACTGAGTCACAGCGTCAGGAACAAACAAAGCTGACAGACATAACACTGGTGGACAAATATATGATGATGATTGTTTATTTTCTTTGTTCCTATTCTTTGTCAAAGTCAATTGAAGGATATTACTTTTTGTCATTTGTTCAGAGAGACATGTGTGACACAGGTTGTTCACACACAATGACAGCCCATACCCAGCTTCCCTCAAACAGCTGATCACTATTTCTTAACAAAGTCAGCGTTTGTTGGTTTTTCCTGTGCTCCACCGCCTTCTCTCCTCTATCTTCCTCTTTACCTCCACCCCTCTGATTAGCAGGAAAAGTAGGCTCAACACAGGGACGCTGGCTTCTCAAGAGCCGACAGGAAAACCCCTCTGAGGTTTGTCCAACAAGGAAGACTTTAATGGGGCATCCCAGGGAGGCAGCAGGCTCATGGTTGCAACATTATCCTCCTGTGTACAACAATGTACTTACAGATACATGAGTTTGTACTGAGTCCAGCTGGCAAAGTGTTCCTGTCACTCTGCATATATATATTCTGTGTCCCGCAAGACCAGAGGCAAAACTTCACTTTCACTTTATCAACCATACATTACATAATTACATCAAAAGGGAGTGGATTCTTCAGTTAACCTCATAAAAATGTAGACAGGTATTTCCAATTTCAAACTGTTGCCAGCGGGCTGAAAATATGAATGTTTTCAACTATGAGAAACTTTCAGCCTTCATTGCAAAGGTTTAAAGCATGACAATGAATTTATTAATTTCCAGAGTTTTGCAGAGATTATCATATGACAGAATTTCATATTTTTACACCGCAAGTGGGGAGGGTTGAGGCTGGTAAATCTAATTACACAGAGACAAACTTTCCGACTAATACAGCTCGAAAATGTATGACAGAAGATAGGAGGAACACTTTGTACAGGAGGTTTGCTCTTGACCTCTGGTGACATTTCAGTCCCTCTTTCACTGCCTAACCAAAAATAGATTACAAAAGGAATTTATCAGAAAGGGCAGTGTTCATTTTTTCAGGAGACGATGGCTTACAGGCACTGATACTGTGCTCAAAAAAGTGTCTCTGAATTTGGCACACAGACTCCAACAAGGGCGACATTCTTCCAAATGGGGTACTTTTGAACAGATAATGCTATTTGGTGAGCGCTTTGATCTTAAAAGCTACAGTATCATGGGTGTGTGTACATGTGTGTCTGTGTGTGTGTGACAGAACTAACTCCTCTGGCAGAGATGCCGTCCTTCAGAGTATTCACAACTGGGAATTTGAATTATCTGCCATGAGAGTGAGGAGTCCGGCTCAGGCTCAGAGCTGCTGGATCCTGAATCCACCACAGTGCTCGTGAACGGACATGATACGACATCATGTGTGAGGTGTGGTTCTGGATTCGAGCACTGTTTGTGAACAGGAGGAGGGGGGTTGTAGCTGAAATGCATGCTGCATATGAATACCTGCCTCTTTACTTACTTGGAAATGCCTGTGTTAAAGATCCGCTGCTCCTTTGTCCGATTTTCTCTGCACCACTAAGCAGCAGGCAAGTCCTTGTCTGGCTAATGAATGATTGAACATGCAGACTTGTGATCACTCACGCACACACACACACACACACAACTCCCATGGGACATATTTTGTTCATATTTTCAAACCTTCCAACATTCTTATGCAATTAGATCCACATCCTTTCTAATTCACCTATCGACTGCCAAGGGAATAAACAAGATGAAAAAGAACAAGAGGGAAACACTGAGGAACCCTTTCAGGCATTAGGAGCTGATGACAAGGCCACTCACACTGAATAAAAAGGTTTATGATAATAACTAAAGCCATGTAATTTATTAATCTGTTTTTTCTCTTCTTTTTTTTTTATTACATCTTGGATTTTTTTTTCTGGACTCTGACACAGATCATATTTGGACTCTGGGAACTTCTTTGGACAATTTATAGACTAAAATTGGCTGAAAAAAATGTGAAATGCCGATCCAAAATGACTAGTAACATATTTTGCATTTCATACAGCTTTAAACTGATGCAGGGAAGTGGCATTCACTCCGAATTAAAACCTTCAGATTCGGTTTCACATTAGTTTCATGACAACAACAGGACCATTTATCTACAAAGTCTGATTCATGGTGGGAGGGAGAAATTGCCAAATGTCTTGGTTCTTTCAAAGCAGAGAAAGATGAGACGCTAAACAACACCTAACCTGTGCAGCAGCACCTTTGTTTGAACACAGTTAATCCACCTCTGTGTAAAGACACCACCCTGGTGCAGCCAGTCATACAGGCTTCATATTAATGCTGCCCACAACACAATGCCAGTGAAAGTTTCTTATCACAGAGTACCACTTTGACCCTCTGAAAAACCACACACACACACACACACCACACAGAGCTATCAGCCTAATGGAAAAGTAAAAGGCTTGCTCTGGTTGACTGGAGCAAAGCAAACACAGGAAGACAGATAGCACAAAATAAAAGACAGGTGGAATACACACAGGACCTTCAC
>OMNW01029239.1:0-14302 GCA_900303245.1 Selene dorsalis | reverse complement strand
CACACATACCATGCACTGACATGCAGTGTGACAGTGGGTGTAGCCTAACCATCGTAAGAATCCGTTAGAGGCAAAGAGGCCTGCCTCTCCCCATACATCCCTCCCTGAGAGAGAGACAAAAATAGAGGAGTGTGTGATAGATAAAGAGACAGAGAGAGAAGGAGAGAGACCAAAAGAGGTGGGGGTAAGTAAATAAAGAGGGTTAGGTTTGAAAAGTAATAAAGAAAGGAAGAGAAACAGTGGAGGGAAATGAGGCATCAGACGAGGGAAAAAAAAAAAAGAAGAAGAGTTCCAAAAGGTTAGTTGAATGTTAGCTCATGTTTCAGGGGAAAAACAGAACACGGTGAGAAATTATGCGCAAGACACATCAACCACGGTGCTTTAACGAGACATGCATCAACATGCTGACCGTGGGTGTGTGTGAGAGCACGTTCGTTCACACGGTTATGGTTTTAGCTGCGAGTGAGGACATTGGTTTGTGTATCATCATGACATCTGGAGGCCCACAAGGTGCGCACGTTCTAGATAAATTAATTCAAGAAACTGATGCGGAGGAAAACTATTTGCAGCTTATAACAAGTCACATCCTGTGAAAGACTGCTCAACTGTCTTAATAATGATGATCATGTCTGTTCTGGAGCGCTCCTACTGTCAATTATAAGCAAATGGGGTTATATACAGGGATTAGGAGGGGGTGTAGTCGTTTCTGTTAGAGGTAAGTCTAGGCAACAATTTAATCGAAAGCAACTGGACCTGTATTTGTCTAGGAAGACGTTTCGCCTCTTATCCTTGATGTCTTCCTTTTACCCCCACCTCTTTTGGTCTTTCGGTCTGACTAGTCCTCACTAGTCTGTCGTCAGACCAGTGAGGACTAGTCAGGCCGATGTGTTACGAACTGATGAAGCCGCTTGGATAAGAGGCGAAACGTCTTCATAGACAAATAGAGATACGATGACCTGGATGAATGAGAACATTCACAGACATGTTAGAGGTAAGGGGGTTGAGTAATTCTCATTACAGTGCAGGTATGCAGGGTTGTGTGTGTCTGTGTGTGTCTGTCTGTGTGTCTGTGTGTGTGTGTGTATGTGGCCAGTGTTTACCTGTACTGCATCTTTATCAGCAGGGTCGAGTGTGTTATCCAGAGTGTTCCTTCTTCCTCGCTGGTCCAGTGTGGAGTAGGCATCTGAGGAGGAGTACGTGTTAAAACAGAGGTAAACGTGTGAGTGTGTATTTATGGCCATGTTGTGTGTGCGTGTCCTTTCTGTTTTAACCCTCACCTGGTCCCATGTCATTCATTGGAATCATTTCCCGGTCGCCTTTGCCACCTGTGAATCAAACACAACACAAACATAATGAGCCACTGATGTTACTGTCTGTAAAGTTAATGTTCCTGAAGTGTGTAGGTGTGTGAGTGTTTCTGACTGACAGACATGAGCCAGCTTGCATTTGCAAATATAAAGTTTGTGTTACTGGCTGGTTAAATTTCTACATCAGAGGTTTTGATCTAAGAAGGTGGTGATGGGTAACTCTAGTTAGGGTTATATGAGATGTCCCAGCGTGGTTAACCATTATCAGCCTTCTTAGAAAGGGATTTTATTCTGATATTACTTTTATTATAAGTTATTCAAGATCCACGCATCCACGATTCCACCCCGCACCACACTCACTTAGTTCATTCTGTAGAGAAAGCAACTCCTGTGGTGACCATGGATTACTTATTGATCAGTTATTGAGTGGTGAGCACTCATATTTAAAAAAAACAGCACGACTGAAGATGGCAGAGGGAGAACAGTGCTGTTTGGTCGAGCCGTCTGCAGCTTGGGGTGGAGGACTCAAACTGTTTGGGACTAGTCTGACCAACAGGTCTGCTCATGGCAACGTCAACAGCAGCAGGAGATTGGGAAGCGCAGTGGACGACAGCAACGCATTAGATGTATGTTATAGGTCCTTAAGGTTAAAATAAACATTAGGCTAAATAATGGATTTTTTTTTAAACTACTTAACTTGAATTTCTGGCTGGGGGTCCTGTTGGGAGGGCGAGGTGTCTGTTGGGGGGGCGAGGAAACACTGATATATGATATAAATCTCAAATTTATATAGAGATGTGTAGCCCTGCCCACATGTATCTTGTATTTACAATCAATATCTTGCTGGACAACTTTCATTGCTTCTTTGCTTTGCCAGAACCATCCACCACTCCTTATTGAATTACTTTGTACTATTGTTTATCTTCCTGTTTAGCTTGTTCTTTGTCTTTGTCTCTAACTGTATGTCTATTTACAGATAAGTACTGAGAGGAGTGGGAAAACCAGCATCAAATTCTTTATATGCGTCCACATATTGGCCAGTAAAACAAATTCAGATAGAGAGTCTGATTCTGATTTTGTAATGTGCATGAATAAGACATCCAAAAGTGTCCCTGTTATTGTTTGTGATTTGTTCAAATCAGTTGTGGCAATGCTCCTCACATGACACTCGGAAAGGCAATTATGGGCAAACAGTAACGGCTCACAGTGTAACCAGGGTGATCACACATTCACAGGATACTGTCATCGCCTTTCAGAGTGCTGTTTGTTCAGTGTGTGTCAGTAGACTGTGTGTATGCACAGACTTTGTTTTTGCTGTGGTATCACAGAAGAAAAGCAATTTTTTGACCCCTCAGAGCCGTAACTGTTTGTAAGGCATGAGAAGCTGGACGCAGCTCAGTTTGTGCTGGAAAACCAAAAATCATAACATGAATGGGAAAGTTCAATTGAACCTTGCAAGCCCCTCTTTTAGTGATTTTGAGTGAGTGATTCATGCTTTTATTTCTACATGCTTGGACTACTGCAGTGCACTTCATATCGGTGTAAACCAGGCTTCCCTGGCTCGCCTACAGTTGGTCCAAAATGCTGCTGCTCGTCTTTTAACAGGCAACAGAAAGCATGACCACATCACCCCGACCCTCGTCTCCCTTCACTGGCTCCCAGTCCGTTTTAGAATTCATTTTAAAATTTTATTGTTTGTTTTTTTAAAAGTTTTAAACGGCTCAGCTCCACAATACATTTCTGACCATGTCTACACTCCCTCATGATCCTTGAGGTCAGCTGATCAGCTCTTCCTCATTGTGCCCAAAAGTAGACTAAAAACACAAGGTGACTGAGCATTTTCTGTGGCGGCTCCTAAACTGTGGAATGAGCTACCATTAAAAAAAAAAATGTCCTTCAACCTTCCTACTTTTAAATCACGTCTTAAAACTTACTTTTATTCTTTGGCTTTTACCTCAACATGAGAGTTGTGTGACCTGTGTTTTCATTTTTCTTTTATTCTCATTTTATTGTATTTTTTAATCTGATTCTGTCTGTTCTTTTATGGCTTTTTCTTATTTTTTATTTATTCCTTTTCATTCTTTTAAATTACTATTATTATTATTATTTTATTTATTTTATTTATTTTTAATTTTCACTGTGCAGCACTTTGGTAAACTTTTATGTTTTGGAAATGTGCTATATAAATAAAGTGGATTGGATTGGATTGCAAGCTGCCCCACATTTGAAGCAGTCGTTCGTATGAGGTGTGACCCCAAATAGTTGACGATTCGCAGTGCAATTCAAAGATTAAACTGAGCAATGCGTTCTCTGTCTATCGATTGCACAGCACCTGTATACACACACACACACACACCCTCTACACACAAAAAACAACACTGTGGATGGTGCTGGGACACTCTGAACCTGCTATGCCACCACTGATGCACATTATGTCCACATAATGGGACCTCAAGTTCTAATTCTTAATACACACCCATTAATTCACAGCACAATCTCATACACTCATCGCTTCACGGTCCCCAAAGAGAGACAGTGATTCATGTGGTGCATGCAAGTCTAATGAGTGAGATACGGAAAAGGATGAATGGAGAATGTCCTGTTAGTGTTCTCCGGAGCAGAAAAGGACAGAAATAAGATCATGACTCAATGAGGGAAAAAACAACATGATTCGACGATTAGTCGACTAAAGGCAAAATCTGACAAATCAGATTCGACGATGAAAGTTCTTACGGACACCCCTAGTTTGTACACAGTATTACAAATAATCAACAGAAAAACAAGCCAGATACTTGTACAACACAAATACTATTTCCTCACCTTTATCTATAAGTGGCAGTGTACTGTCCTCATATCCTCCGTTGGCTCTAGTATTGTTGCTGGGCGGGTTTAAGTTGACCATGAAGTCTGTCTTCTTCCAGCCATCCTTCTCCAAAGTGCGCCTCAGCTCCTTGTAGCCCCACACTGTCTGCAGCACCAGGCCAGCACCACGCACCTCACGCTCAGAGCGATTACTGCTGATCCAAGGGGACAGTGGAGGGAGAAAGAGGAGGAGTAAAAAGAAGACAGGACTCAATAAAAGAGCAATTCATTCAAAACAGCAAACAGAGATTCATCTGAAAATCATCTACAAGGTCTTACCCGTCCTTGTTAATGAGCACCAGCCTCTCAATGCCCTGTGAGGCTCTGAGGGTCTTGGCTGCATCCAGACTGGAGCCCAGCACCTCATGAAGTGTGCTCAGCACTGACACCACCGTCTCCTCTGACAGTCCTCGCACCGGCTGGCTCTGACCGCCGCCAGGCAGGTTGGCCACCAGGTGAGGCACCGCATGTTTCCCTGACAACACAGGCCTGGTTAAAACATTCAGTCAAATCCTGACAATGTGCTCTTGAGTCTTTCTGCCACTTCGCAGTTAAAACTGCGCTTTAAAGGTAGAGTGTGGAGGTTTTTTGCTCAAAAATAAATGCTAGACTTGTACAAATGAAATCCAGCTTCAGACTGCTGTTGCTGCTGCTGTCAGGTGCAGGAGGCGTGCACAGTTGAGCCCGAGAGGAGGGGCCCAGTTTGAATGTTTCGTTTACAAACTGCAACGAGCAAACCCCCAGACTCTACCGTTAAATAAAGGTACCCGAACGAGGTCTCACCTAGTAGATCTCTGTTGCGAGCATCGATGGCCAGGTTGCGGAGGGCTCCAGACATGGCTCGGACCACACGGTCGTTTCCGTGGGCCAGTAGCTCAGTCATCATGGGTAGACCCTTCTCCTGGCGCAGCAAGGCACGAATGTACCGCCCATACTAAAACAAAGACAGATTTTTATTAAATTTACTACCCCAGATGTCAGGTATGATGCATTCTGGGATAGACAAAGATAATAAACACAGTGGATAGATGGTAAGCATAACACTCAGTGACAGTGGAAAAACATTACTGCATTTTCATTAAGTGTGTTATTCAGATGCTCATCACACACAACACAACCACGCACAACGTGCAACACACAAGCCACTCCATCCAACACATGCTGACAAAGTGGCCCTATTCCAATGTTTCATGTTTTATAATGTGTCACCATTGGAAGGTAAAACACACATTTTTGCACAACTGTCATTTTCCAGGTGGTCTCTCTGCAAGAGGAACTTATGATTTTGATCCTCTGCCATGTGAATCTACTTTAACATATCCGGAGAAAAAAAAATGCACAAAGCTCCATTTTTTGCCAATTTTGCCCAAGACGGCAAAGAGATTATACAGTACATTAACAGCATCTTGTTGATATTGAATGAAGCTGGAACTGCCATTCTGTATTCATGTTAGGGGTTGGCAAGTATAGCATTTGGCATATTTCCCATTGGTGCTTAGTGGAGAACTGTGCCAGCAAGTACTCAAACTCTCATTTTCCTAGATTACGGCAATCTCCCTCTAATCTCATGTGCAGTCGTTTTTAACCTCAACAGTATTTTTCCCTTCTAGTGAAGCATGTTTTTTAAGGTCCAAACAGAAGGTACAGAAATGGGTGAACATGAAAGTTCAATGCTGATAATTTGAGAATGACCATGAACAGTGCAGTGTGCTGATGCTTGATCCATTGCTGACACTGCCTTAGATTTGAATGACTTATTTTCTAAGCTCTGCTTGGGCCTGGAGGGTGCTGTCAGAAGTGTGCGTAGGACTATGTTCATGTTTTCTCACATTCTCACAGGGTTGGTGCTATAAAAAGGACGGCTCTTACGGTCCAGCGGCCGGCGCACAGGTTCTGAACAGCTCCGGCCGAGGCCTCCAGCACGGTGGGGTTCTTGGACTCCTTCAACAGAGAGGTGTAGATGCGGACCACCTCCGGCTGGTACAGCAGCTCATAGCCTACAGGACAGAGGGAGAGAGTCATATCATCAGAGGAAAGGCAGAAGTATGGGAGAAAGGCAGGTGAATGACAAAGAGTTTGTGAATGTGAGAGTGAATCTGTCATTACCTTTAGCAGGTGTGTTCCTTTTTGGAATGTCTATTATATCTGCAGCAGCATCCTCATCTTTCCTACCTGGAGGCCAACATCAACATTACACTCTTAGAAATCCACAGAATCAAATATGATGGAGTTGTTTTAGACAGCTAAATCTACTGGTGGTATTTTAAAATTTGGTTAATGTGTGACTCAGATGTTTATTGTCCTCCGAGTATTTCACTACAACTCTTTCACAGTGAGAGGAAGGCGTGCGTGTTAGTATTGAAACAATAGTCCAAGCTCTAAGCTCAGCTACAGCTACTGCTAACACTAAGACAACAGCAGGCAGCGGAAGCAATGTGCACTCATACAGAGGTAAAAGCTTACCTTTGGAAAACCACTCATCTGTAGCCCAGCACAAAAAAAAGAGGAGAGAAAATGGAGAGGTGGGAGGAGAGAGAAAGAGGGTGAAGAGGGAGAGAGCGGCACAACAGGAGGAAGAGAGAGCATCTGAGTGAGAGGAAAGCAGCCATGATCGAGCCACCCAGTCAACACCTGATTACATCACAACAGCACCACTGCCACCACGCACAGTCAGTCATGTGGCATGCCAAGTATGAAGGCCACATAAAGCCAATCAAAGTGCACAACAGTTCATGTACTTTCATATTCACAGCAGCACCGTATGGTACCAGTTTAAGAGGCTGCTGCTGTGACGCACCGTAAAATGATGAATACACAAAAGTGCTATGCATTAAACTGATGACAGGCAGTGAATCAAGACATTTCTGATAGGCTAACACAAACAAATATGACTGCTTTATGGGGCACATAAGGTACAGTGCAATCTTCTCTTTCATACAGTCACTGCATGAATCTTAAGTTAATCCATAAAATCTGGTCTGGCCAGCACCAAAGTCTAACTACAGTTACCCCGAGCCTTTGATCTGCAGTAAAAACAAGCAGGAATCAACTCAAGGTTCTGGTTACTTGATAATTACCTATTGTGCTTTATTTTAGAGCTAAAACTATTTGCTTGATCAATTAGTTGATCAGAAGAAAAAGAACTGAACTTTCTTAGTTTCAGTCATTTTGCTAAACAACAGCACAACTTCTCTCTCTCTGAGTTAAGCTAAAACATTAAATATCACAAATATCATACTGTTGGATGGTCAGTGACTTAATGGATATATTAAGTTATTATTTCCACTTATATTCAACAAAAAAGCTAGCAGGGAGGATATGGCATCTGAATTATTTTAGAAGTTGACAGATGGCCTTTGCCACTGCAAAAATATTTTTAATATAATACTGGCAAAAGCACAAAACAGAGCCGGGGTTTGTATTTGAGAAAAAAAAAACAAATCAATACTCTCAGTGAAAGACAAACAGAGCAGCTGGAGGGGACAGGAGCTTCCTGTCAGTTGGAGAAATTGTTAACATTCTTGTACAAGTGACTGGTTTTGTTTGTGCAAGTGTGTGTGCGTATGTGTGTGTGTGTGTGTGTGTGTGTGTGTTCAATGTTAGTCTAGTAAGACGGCACTGACAACAGTGACATCACTTGCAATCCTATACCTTATCGACCACACAAGTACATGACATCTCTCTCTTTCTCTGACCTTTGCCTTTGCGAGAGCTGAAGCAGCCGCCCTTCTGGCTGGAGGGGGCGGGGCCTTGGTTGATGGGTGTGGCCTCCTGATAGCGCTCACAGCCAGGGATTTCACGATGCACCTGATAGGACAGGTTCCTCAGCAGACACACGCTGTTCTCTATCAGCTGCAAAGATGGAGGGAAAACAACTGTCAATCAACTATCAGTCAACTGATAAAAATGAAGAATTACCAAACAAAATCCTACAAAATACAGCAGTTTCTCTGGGGTACATCCAATGACCTAGTCAGAGGAATTTATACCATTTAGTTTGAATGCCTTCAGCATTGACACTACGTTTTTCTATTTGACTTTATTCTTCCTAAAAAAATTCCCTTTGAGCTTCTTGCTACTGAAAAGCTAATATCACACAAGTAAACCAGGGTCAGCTACATGTTTAATGTCAAATAAATCCACAAACCTTATTGTCGACATCTTTACAGTCAATCTGGGATTGGACAATGTACATGAGCGAATCAACCAATCCTGTGCACTCTCTCAGCTTCCTCCTCGCCTCGCTTCGCTCTGAACTCACATTTCTGTGGATGAGTGGAAAGTTGAGAGGGTGAGGAGTGTCAGTATCAGTGTGAACCTCTGGAGAAATAAACAAAGCAGTTAAGGGGGTAAAGGGGAGAGGAAAGAGTCTTCACAAAAGGATTCCAGCACACAAATGCATAAACACACCCCCAAGAGTTGTCTGAATGAAACTTCTCTGAAGACAGCCACTTCACACAGAGAGTACAGTTAGTCACAGAGCAATTGAAGAACTTAGTCCATAGCTGTAACAGGATCTGCTCTGAGTGCCACTTAAAGATCTAACAGAACTGGACGGATGGAAAACTGAGACCCGTTTGGTTCTCTAAGAAAGGAGCACGAGGGTGAAATGTCTGGAATGACATTCAGCCCTGGTTTTGTGTTTGGTGCAGGGTTGTTTCTCCTTGTGACAGACACACCCTCCTACACAACAACAGGACACACTCCCCTCCCACAGCAGGAAGCCCTCAGTCATTTCATCCTTCCCTCTCTCCCTCTCACACTCTCTCCTGTAGGTGTGGAGCATCTGAGCTCAATTAATGGCACGAGAAGGGAGAAAAAGGTGGGACCTGATGAGCAGAGACACACACACACACACACACTTTCAGCACAGCCTGCCTGCTACTTGTGGATTCATCTCTGCAGATTGCATTGTTTCCCAGTATAAAACACAGCGTTTTTTGTTGCTTTAGTTTATTACTTCCCATGTTTAAAAGTCAAGCTGGTTATTCTTTCTTGGTGTCTCTTGTATGGTCCAGGCTCCAGCTAAGCCTTTTGTTTGTTTAATGAGGCTGTAACAGTGGGAATGTAACCATATCAGAGATTTGGTAGTCAGTATTAAAACTGATGTAATTCTACTGTTCTTGATACCAAATCCAACAAACAGAAGACAAAAGGGGCTACTGCTCACAGTGTCCACACTGACCATTAACACACATCATATGGAGTTACCATCAGAGACTCAGCCTGAAGTCTGGGTATAAATCTGGATGTCTGTCTGTAAACTGCTCACATTGTTTCAAGCATTTTCTGGTGGGACACACTTTTGAACTTGATCCTGATGACCCACATCAAATACAACATATCTCCATACACCATGGCACTGGCTTAGCACCAAAGTGTTGGTAGTAGGAGTGATATTTCAGGTCTTTAACCACCAGACGTTGTCATACTTTATTTTGAACACTGTCCTGACACCTTCTGCCAACACCAAACCTTCTCAGCCTTCCAGATTACCACGTTATTCACATATACTCACTACAGCTGTAACGCTGTAATTAACCGTGTGGTCAGGGGGAATGCATAGATAACGGACCCCGAGGTTAGAACATAGTGTTTACACTGTTTAAGTCAATGCCCCACTGTCCTCTCCTCACTGCCTCCCTGTGAACTCTTCACCCTCTCCTGATCTCTCCTGCTTACTGTCAGGCTGCAGCTCAGACACAACTTAATACTTCATGAACATTTCACCCCAAGATATTTTAACTACAGCTACACAGCTACACTCCTTGTGTACATGTGCTAGTGATCAGAGGAAAGACTTCAGACGTGCACAGTCAATCAAATGGAGCATTGCTTTACAGACTTCTGAATATGATGGACTTCATTTAATCAATTAACGTGTTTTGATATGTTTTATTGAAATAGGGAACTTCTGTGACTCTATCATCATTCTGACTATTAGGGCAGAAGGCTTCACAAGAGCAGTTATTCTCCTTTCTCTGCTCCTAATCAAACAGCTCTAATCTGTTTTCTGATAGGACCTCCTTCCTTCCTGTCTCTCCTCCCTACCTCAGGCAGCCCGCTGTATTGGTGAGAGCCGTCTCCCACTCGAGGTGTCTTGGCTTGCAGTTCTCCTCCCCACCTCCTGCTCCGTTGCTCCCTTGCTCCCAGCCGGAGTGAGGCACCATCACCTCGTCAGACAGGGCATGCAGTGCATGGTCCACAATTTCCATTTTCACAGAGTCATGAGACGACAGGTTCCACAGCGTCCCTGGGAAAACGGAGAGAGAGTGAAGGAAAACACTAAATTATGTAAAAAACGTTTAGATTAGTTATGCAGCTTACGACGAACTTGCCAACTGTCCCAAGAGAAAATAACAGCTTGGTAGATAAACAGATATGTTTCCTGATTTGTGAGAAATGCCATCTGTGTGAGAGGTGTCCATGAACGGCCACAACAAAACTTCAGATAACAGAAGAAACTTAAACAACCAAGTAACACCAGAAAGAGAGAAAAAAAATGTGATAGGACAGTTGTGTTTCATCGTTTTTCTTGTTATGTTTCATCATTTGCCACTGGAAACATGACACCAGTTAATAGTCATGTTTGTACTGTGTGCAGTTTGTGCTTCTAACCTGTGATGGTGTCAGTGAGGTCCTGGTCGTGGGTCTTCCTCAGCAGCCTGACCAGAGCGGGCACTCCATCACAGTTCTTGATGGCGATCTTGTTGTCTGGATCTTTGCCGTAGGAAATGTTTTTCAGTGCTCCACAGGCTGCGTAGTGAACCTGCAGTCATGATGGAGGATGACAGAGACACTCGTTTCACTTGCATGGATTTAGCGTGGAAGTAGAAAACGGTGGCACTCCCTCAGAGCTGTTAGACAGTGTTAGGGAAATGACATGATGGGAGGCAGGACTATTTGTGAAAGTAATCTTCTATAACTACTGGTGAATTTGTTGGTCATGACCCTTTTATATTTTCACTGTAGAACAGTATTAATGTCAGCACAAGTTCATCAACACTGTATCATCATCCAAATACATTTAAAAAAACAAAAAGTTTTCAACACAGTCTGTCCTATATAGCATCTTAGCTTTACACACACACAGTCTTTGGAACCTTGAAAACGTTAAGAGGATTTCTGTCTGACCCACTTCTCCAGTCAGCGAGTCACACCAGACTTCAAACTTGTCATTGGCCGTAGAGCATGAAATGTGAAGTTAAGATGCCTCTTTGCTTCCAGAGAGGAATGCATGATGTGGTTTGTCTGGTAATGCCCATACAAACATCAGCAAAACTCTGCCACTGCTTGGCCTAAATGAAAGGGAGTCGTTAAAAAAGCCACAGAATGTTTTGGACGAAACCATATTTAGCACAAGTGTTGACTTCCAGGATTTCAAAGGGAGAAGTCAGATACGTAATGCTTATTCCAATTCCTCCTTCATTTGATGTTACGGCTTCATCTCACATCCACCTGGTCCTCAACTCAGGCCAATAAATTGTCTCAGGATTACATAAGAAATACACTACATCCCCTAAGCCTCACCGCAACCACACCTAGTCCACTTATAACACACTTCTAACAAAAGTAAAGCATGAGCAGAAAGCCACCGAGGACAAAACCAAACTGACCTCTTTGTTTGGGTTGTCCAGCATAGAAACCAGCGCTGGGATGCCTTTCAGACGACGCACATCAGACTTCACCTGGAAAGTGAAAGCATGGACATAAGCAGTGAGTGGAGATGAGGTCTATGTCATTGTGGACAGTGTGCATGTGAAAATGTACATGTACATGTCAAATTTATAATCAGACAAACTGGCCAAAATTTGCAACTGAATAGTTTTCCTAACTTCTTAATAAGTAGACACAAAAGCACCTTTTCTACAGTGAACTTAGTCTAGTTCTTATAAATCTGGAGCTAGTTCAAATTCAGAGTGAATCACTGAATTACCTCTCAACATCTGCCTTTTCTACAGAAAGAAATATTTTCTCCCCTGTTTTCTACCCAGAAAAAAGAATAGTTGGACTTTATCTACACATCTTAATGTTCAGAACACAATATTAAAGATGTTGATAATAGTTACTCTTCAGATTTGTGTCTTTTACCTTCTCCAGCCTGACACTTTACTCCCTCTAATCCAAAATCAAAGCCCACTCTTTGGTAAATTCTACAGTATAGTTGTGCATTCACATGTGCGTCTCTTACTTTATCGTTCTTGTAGGTGAGATGCTGTAGGTAAGCTGCTGCGTTGCTCTTGACTGGGTCGAGCCTGTAGTTGAGCATGGCGATGACTTCTGGCAGCTCTGGCTGACGCCACCCGCTCGGACCCGGACCTTTCCTCAGGGTGCTGTCCAATGAGGCCATGCTTCCTCTTTCACCCTGGGCCAGGGGTGCTCCTCCACCCCAGTAGTACATGTCCCCTGGACCGCTCATGTCTCCATCCAAGGTGCCCTCATAGCTCCTGGGGATAAGGAAGAAGAACTTGTGTGATTTTACACACTTACTGACAACACATGGTCATGTCAGATATTTTTCAATGCTTTTGCCTTCATTACAGTCATAGTAAGAGAGACAGAAAAATTGGACAGCACAACACGCAGCAGAAGGCCACAGGCCAGATTCTACCTCTACACCCAGATGCCACATGCTCCACCTGGTGAACCACTGGGCCACCCGGAAATGGATTATATTTCTTTGGCTGTAAACCCACTAGAGAGAGATAGTGATTTTCTATTGTGAACTGAGAGTGAGACAGAGAGCACAGATGGAGGGATCAGATGAATTACACAAGTAAAACAAGAGATGCAGCAGCTGCTGTTTCCAGGGGCAAACTAAAAAAGTCCAACAAATACCATAATAAATCAAGTTTTGTTTTTTTCTTTTTATAATCTATGGGATTGAAACGCCTATTGTACTGTACAGAAGTCCTTCATGGTTGATTAAAAAAAATAGTTTGCTGAGGTTGTGCTGATGTGTAGCACATGCTGAAAATCTTAAAAATGATAAGTTCATTAGGAAAAACACTTGGTTAGAAAAAACGTGCGATTGTGGATCTCAGAGGGTTAATGACCAGTGCAGAAACTTAAAATCTGCTCACTAACTCATCTGCACTGTTGGCGTTGGCAGCACCTGGGCCTGATGTCTGCAGACAGCTGCCCAGCTACTGTCATCTCCCAAGCAGACACTGACTGACTAAAGTAGAATCCACACGCTGTTCATTTAGCCTCCACAGATAACTACACATCTCTTTTACAAATACAAACCCAGACCTCAGAACAGGCTGCACTGTATTACCAGATTGTGTTGTACAAGCAATATCTAGGTTTACTATAGGTTTTAGTCTAAAACATTCACTCAAGTTTTAACCTAAAATAACCATTTAGTGTGAACTGTAACACCTCACTCTCCACAAAGTTCATACTTTACACATTCTGCAGGCCCAACTTAGCCAGTACCAACCAGTAACCACTGCATACACAGAGTGCAGATGTACTAGGGCTCGACAGTATGGTCTACAATTTATATCACAGTATAATTTGAGGGATAGGTGATCATCAAGTCAATAATCTCTCATTCAGCTTCTGATTCAACAGTTGAGGTGAAACTTACAAATCGACAGCTGTGCGCTGAATCTGCTGTTTATTGCACCTCTTAACATTTTAATTGTGTCTGTTTGTGAAAATTCAAAATGCAATATTACACTGTATTTTTCAGCATCTAGGCTACATTAGACCAGTTACTGATCAAAAAACAGACTTAACACATTTCTGAGGGACACAAAATAGCGTCAATTATCGTTAATCCCCCAGAACAGATATATTTTTTGTCACTATCACACACTCCCTGTACAGAATGTATTCTAAGAACATTCCCTATGCAAAACTGAACCTTTTCTCAAATTACTTACATGTCTCAAAAAAACAATTAAATCAAGCTGCACGATGTGAAAACAAAAACTGACTTCAAGTACAGTTGTATCAGTGCAAGTCACAGCCCAAATCACTTTCTCCTTGTTTACTTGGCCTCAGCTTGTTCCTTCAATCGCTACATGTTTGTGGAGAACTCATTCTTCATATTCCCACACATTTCTCCAGAATTTACAAACACAGCGTAGCAGGCCACTGCCCCCCAACCCCCAATGCACCCC
>OMNW01029238.1:3687-16156 GCA_900303245.1 Selene dorsalis | reverse complement strand
GGGGTGGAGGGTGGAGTTATCACAGAGCCCAAACCGCCATAAAAGCCAACAATCAGATATTATTCTACACAATTGTGGGAGTAAATTGCAGCTGTGACACACCTGAGATTGGTCAGAGATTTGAAACTGCTTAACTGTGGGTCATCTTCAGTAAGTACTGAGGCGTTAGGAGCTATACTCCCACAACGCTCCGCTGTGGGACTGCTGCATGCATAGACTGTATAGGCTGCCTGTCAGAACAGTGTGTGTCTGCGTGCAATAAACACACACGTACACACCGCAGCTCTCTGCCGTTGATCAATATGTGCGATGCAGCTTCAGGTGAAGTCAAGTCAATTTATTCACAGAACACGAGTTAAACAACGTGCCCTGCTTGATGATTCCAGTCACACAAAAACAACAGAGATGATCAAAATGAGATAAATGAGACGATGTAAGTAAATTAATAAACGCATAGCATATCTAGATACCATCATAATAAACACAATTGAGCAAACGACATACTGTAATACAAACAAATGAAAGCCAGTGCTGTAGTCAAGCATGTAGAGCATGTTTGCTTTGGTGGGGATTTAATTCGCATTTCAAGACCAAAATCCTCAGTCGGTCTTGTTTTTAACGGGGTGCGTGGAATGGAGAGCTGTGATTGGTCAGCAGATCGGAGGGGTCAGGGAGAGGATGAGTTCAGCATTGTAAGTAGAGGCGTTGCAACAGGGTAGACAACTCAGGCAAATGCCTATAGGGCTGCAAGCTGGAGGGGGGCCCCCAGAGACAGCTGACATATCAATGACAACCTGATGGTGCCAATGGCTGTGACAGAACATTGTGCAAAGTAAGTTACTTTTGCCAATGCCAATGTTAATCTCTCCCATTAGCAGTAGAATAATGCATTTGTTGTCAAATGTTAACATTGATAACAACATCAATTCAGTAGATCAGCTTGCATGTCCAAACTGTTTCTGATTGGTGTTTAGGAAGAGGCAGGTTTTATTACGTCCTTGAGTTTTCTGGTATAAATGTTAACATAAGACATTGAAGTTGTTACTGCAAAATTGAATCATCAATGGTTTGGGATTTTTTGGATTAATTAACGGTTAATATTTGTGGGCCGTGGTTGGGGGTGGAGGGGGGGTTGCAGGGCCTCCTCTTGCCTGGGCCCTCCAGAGAAACTCCACTGAGTGTAACCTGGTGCGGAGCCATGAAGGGCTTTAAAAAAAAAAACCTAAATCGAAAGATCAATCCTTGTTCTTGAGTGAAGGCGGGCCGGTGCAGGGAAGACACGGTCTCTCCTCTCTCCTCTCCTCTTGGTTTGACCCAGCTGCAGGCCAGATAAGACTGACTGACTGATTCTGCAGAAAGAATTGCAATACTAAAGGCGAGAGGAGATAAAAGTCTCCACATCTTTTAAGAGACAGAATAAATTTGAATTTTGCAAGAGGTCTAAGATAAAAACAGCTGGGCGTTGACAGGAGTTGAGTTGATTTTTCTATCAAATGTTAAACCACATGAGATTTTAGCTGAGGACTAATGGTATTGATCATGTTCTGCAGGGCTGAAAATCAGGACCTCACTTTTGATTTGGCTAGCCTGAAAGAAGCTCCTTTTTACCTGGATCTTTAATCCTTGATGCAGCTTAGAAGTGTTGGGGTATATATAGAGAGAGAAATAAAAAGAATATATATATATATATATATGCATTTGATATTGCTATATTCATGTTTTGTGCCTGTGAGGTTGAGAACTGAATTCATTGTATTAAATGAAACTTTCATTCATTTTTTAAGATGATGTCAGAAAAGTATTATTACCCGTTAACATTTAACAACAGTATATCAGGTGCTGATAATACATGAATATGTTTTTTGATTACTTGTGCTATTTCTGTTTCTGTAGTATTCCTATGAGCATTTAATTCAGCAGAATGAATTTTCTTTTATTTTGAAAATGCAATGGACCACACACTGTGTTCCTGACAAGAGAACAAAGAATCACAGCTCACACCTCCACTGCCTGTCAGGTTTGAACCGGTCAGTGCTCTGACAGTGGCCATGTTCGAGGAAGATTAGGAACAAGATTCTTCATCAGGGAACTTGGACTTAACTCAGAGCCATGTTCCAAATGTCAGAAATAAAGGAAGCTTCTTTCACTTTTAAATGTTTGTTGTGTTTACCACGACATACATCAACAAAAGAAAGATGAAGACAGTAATTTATTAATTGTTGATTCAACTGTGTTTATAGGCTTAATAGCATATTTTACTGTCTTTTCAGTCTACAGGTTCTAAACATTGAGTTTGTTAGTCAGTCAGTGGGTTGTTTCAGCGTCATTAGGTACAGTACAACAACATATTCACATAAAAATGTATTTTAAAATACAAGGACTTTCAAAAGCAAGAACTCCAATGACCAAGCAAGTAAGTAAACCAGATGTGTACTTTGTCCACCTCTGCTAAGAGCAGGAGTTATTAGACTTTACCAGGGCTGATGCTTGCTTTTGTAACTTTGTAAGTGCCTTTGGGTCAACAACAACTGAATAGTGTGAGCAGTTCTTCTATACTCTGACCAGCAGGGGGAGCTTTACTTAGAGCAGAGGAGAGCATTGCAGCAGTGAGAGGGGCAATTATAGACCTGGAATAATTTTCCTGGCAGACAGTGTTGGAGGGGAGTGAGCTAAGAAACATAATGAGTCAATGATCAGACAGACTGACAATGAGTACGTGGACATCTGGGATCAGAATGTCAAAAATGACAGTGAGAAGTGACTTGACTTGACTAAGAGAAATTAGTTCAATACTCAAAGAAATGAAGGTAACAATTTGCATGGACATTTCTGAGTAGAATCAAAGTAAAAGAAATGAGTTAGAATAACTAAATGGACTAATTTTCACACGACTGAAATGAAGTTGGTTCAGCTTCCCTAAGCTTGTAGAGGACAGAGTAAGTCAAGATGTTTGTATTAAAGTAATTAAGTTTGCTTAACCAGAGAAGTCTTGTAGCTTTTACTCAATAATGACTAAACTGAGATAACTTAAAAAGACCCATGCAAATTGTTACCTTATTTATTTATTTATTGAGCCAGCATATCATCTTTTAAAGTGTGCTCGCAACTAACTGGGGATGAGTGAATGAGTCAATTGAACGAAGAAAGCCCTGAGTAATTCAGCTGGACGGGCAGAAAATGAGGATGTTAAGTTAACCTTTTAACTTACGTTAAGGTTATCAGAAAGTATAACTTTAAAGTCAGAGATCCATTAGAAATCTAGTTGAATCAGACAGTTTGTATAAGTGCACAAAGTACTGGAATTGAATAAATTCAGCCGGCTTTATTGGCATGGCATTTTCGATGTACTGCCAAAGCACATTAACAATCATTCAGTGCACTTATGTGATCAAAAGACAACTGTCAGTCACAGCATGTTACATAGCTGTAATTCAAACCTTCTATATTCACCTGAGTGAAGTGAGTGAGTGAAGAAATCTGTATTTTGTGGGACAGGACTCAGAAGAAGGTCTTTGCTAGGAGAGATGGAAAATCTTATCTATGGGTTACAATAAAAGCATTTAAAATGAGGGAGGTGAATGAATGGGGGTGATCTAACATTTAAAAAGCACCATTTCTGCCAGCAAGCATTGTATGCAGAACAGTATCCCTGTGACTGGATGAAATATGGATCACATTACACGTGTTGGAAGCAGCGGTGTGGGTGAACTGGTGGAAGTACTATTCCTAGTTGTTAATCATACAGATGTACTGACATGTGAATGGGGGAGTAGGGCTTATGGGAAGACAGTGGAACCAATGCTGTGAGTTTGAGGCTTGGGCTGGACAGTCACGTGTATTTATTTGCTCATTTATGAAAAGTTGGGTCATAAAACCTGTTTTCTGTGAATAATGAGCTGAAAGAAACAAGTTGGAGGCCGTCTCTTTTTGAAAAGCCATGGCATGTCCAGAATAGAGCGAAGACATCCTTCGCTTGCTTTGCTGACACCTGCACGAAAACCAATACTTATGCCTACTGAGACATCACTTAGCCTATTTATATCAACATTTTCTCAACTGCTCAGCTGGAGCATGTGCAGACCGAATAAAGCTGCAATTAGTTTGGAGCTATTGGGCCAACATGTTTTTATTGTCTGTTATTGTAGTATCTGATGGGCTATTTTGGATCACCGTTCAAACTCAGAGCTACTGTCATTGAACTGTGCATGACCATAATAACTCAGTGTTTACACCTCATTAGATTTTGGTGAAAGTAACCTATATGAACTACAGTGACTACAGAGATATAGTAAAGGTCATTTCACAGACCTTTTGACATTTTCTCACATTTTGAGTCTATCTGCAGAGGTTGTGTCCATCGCTCAAACAGTGCTGCTGAGAGCGAGGCAGGGCTGTAACTACCATCGAAAACACAGAATTCATGTCCTCAGTGTCATTTGGGGGGGTTGGGTTCAGATTCATAGACACAGTAATTGTAAATCCTGGTTATGTTTCAAACCAGTAAAAACTTAACACTCTCATATTTCTCCAAAAACAATGCCCCACACAACACAAATCTCACTATGCATGACTTTAGCTCATTTTTATTAGGAGCAATTCGCTGTGTTGTACATTGTGAATCCATTGAACATGCTCATGTTTTTGATTAACTGTATCAGTTCACAACTCGTTAATGTGAGTGCACCGGAAAGGTTTGATAATGCACCAAAAAGCTGTTTGCCTACAGCCAATAAAGCTCAGAAGAAGAACAACTGTGTTTCACTACGGGATCCAATGATTTGTAGTAATCAATGCATCTCTCAGCTATAGCGCAACTGTAATGGAGCAAGTGGTAGAGCCTGTACCAGCCTGTCACCTGTTTTATGTTTCTGAACAGCTGCATGACTTCTATCTTTACTGCACCACATTCTCTTTTGGTGTAATAGAAAAATGATGTATAGCTGAGTTACATTTGTATTCTGATGTTAAAACTGATGGGCTGTAAAACACAATATAAAACATGATGTTTCTTCTCGGCTTTTGAATCTGATCTTTCTTTGATTTTCTGCTGGTATATATTGGGATGGGAATCGAGAACCGGTTCCAGTTGACGACCGGTTCCAATTGGTTCAATCCATCTACATCATTTGCCTTTATGCTTTTCGTGCAAGGGTGGAAACACCAGCAACATGCTGAGGCATTTGTCGACGCCTGACAATATAAACTTACACACATCATCGTATTTGTAAATTGCAGTGTTTTATTTTGAAAATCGTTTTATTATGAAAATTGAGGGTAAATTAATCGATAAGGGAAGCGATAAAGAATCGGATCGATAAGCAGAATTGATAATGGCATTGATGTTATTAAAATCTTATCAATTCCCATCCTTAAATATAACATGGCAGTGGCTGGGGGCGGATTAGTCTGCTGAGAAAGAAAAGCCCAGAGCAGCTCATTAGGAAAATAAAATGAATGATGAGTTCATCTTATTCATGTGAAGTGAACTTTGAGCTGGCGTATGTTCAACTATGTGAGCTCAGACAACTCCGGCTAAGGGTCTTTAGCAAGGGTAGTCGTATAGCTCACTCAGCAGAGTAGGTTCACGCTGCAGTGACCCCCAGTTCAATTCCACCTGGCGGCTCTTTGCTGCATGTCATCCTGCTCTCCCTGTCCCCCCATTTCCTGCATCTCCAGCTATCAGCATAAAAAAAGACCTAAAAAAAGTCTATAGCCATGCTTACATGCTAAACTTACAGGTTTGCCATCACAACCTTAGTTGGAGATACTGAATCCTTCAACCTCAGCTTTATAATTTATGTCCCAAGGAGCAATTCGTTTTGCAGCAAGACAGGAACAGACACTTAAAAGAACACATACCCATGTACAGAGGTACAGAGACGATGGTCAGCCACATGAGGAGACTCAACCACAAATCAACGATGACATCAAATGCATAAAATATAAAAGATATAAAGTCCAAAAATGTTAAAGTAGTTTCAAGGGATGCAAGAGTATGTCTTATTCAATTCAAAATTATACATCCTTTTATTGGACTCCTTCCAGACTATTTAGATTAGGATTATTGCCCACATCAAATGGTTGACTATGCAAATCAGAGGAAGGTAATTTAGTTCATGTGATGAAGTCCAACAATACTGGACCAGTATTTATGATCATTTGTGTGAGATTACAGAGATACAAATGCCGTTTAGCCCTAGATTATTTGTTTTGGGTGATCATTCAGTTCTGACAGGACAGGATAAACATATCAAACGTTTTGTCCAAACCAGTATTATGATTGGTAGACAAATACTTATCATGGGTTGGAAGACTCCAAGAGTGGGCTATGGAGATGGCACAAGTTGCAGCATTCGAAAAACTGTCATATAAACGACTGGGTAGTCTGGATTTATATGAAGCCAAGTGGGGCAAATACTTAAAACTTTTAAAGGGCTCCTGAAAGGGGTCATATGGTGGAGAGTTGCAAGTTTTCAGTTATCGTGGTTAAGTGCAGAACAGTGCTTCTTTTTATTGTTGTTTGTATCTTATTTAGCTGTTATGGTGTTTTTTGTTAACCAGTTCTCTCTTTAATATAGAGCTTACTTTATTTATTTGTCGTACTGACCTTGTTTGGATTTATGTATCTATTTTTGTTATGTTTCCCTACACTGAAGCACTTAGTGTAGCTGTAATAGCTCTACATGAAGGAGCACAGTGATTGTTGTTGGTAACCAGAGAAGGACCAGCATGGATGGTGGTGGTTTATTTTGCTTTATTGCTTTATTTCTAATGAATTTCTCTTTTGGGATTAATAAAGCAATTCATATCATATCATATTGTATCATATCATCCAGGGTTAGAACTTAAGTATTGTGTCTCAAACCCTTTGTGATAATGTATTTTTTTTTTACCACTAGAACCCAGTATCAGTAGATTTCATAAGAAGCTTACAATAAATGAGACACTTGAGAAATCTAGTCTCCAAGACAGGAAAAATGAACACATCACACAGTGGGAAGAATGGGAGGTCAGCCGAGGCCCAGCAACTGAGTTTTCCCGGCTTGTTAATGAGGCCATGCGATTGGCTTATGAACCGCCAAATGAGTGCATTGATAATATCTGTGTTAAATTGCCTCTGGAATCTGCATCACCAGCCTTCAAACTGTTGCATCAGTAATAATCTGAGATCAAAAAAACAAACATTCGGTGCGAGCGGAGGAATGCGTACACGTTGGATTACAGCCGAAAATATCAGTTATTGACAGCTACAAATATTTTCCTCCGTATCAGTATCTCCTTTAAAAACCCCCACATCAGTTACACCGAGGCTGATATCTCTGCCTCTCTCCCAGCCTAACACCCTCTTGCTTATCAGCACACGCATTCAACCACCTGCTACTTTTTTTTAATATTAACAGCGTCTCCTCGCTACATTAAAAACTCAGTCAGCCCCATAATAGTGTTTTCACGTCCGAGATCATCATTCCTCCTCCCCAGCCTGGTTTTATCTCAGCCTTACTCATCATTTCTGCTGATCTGTGTTTTGCAGCCTTAATGTGCCTCATGCACTGTCTCTGCTGACCCCACTCAGCCTGGCTCAGCCTTATACCTTCCACCTTATACATCCCTGCCTCAGCCTGTGTGCATGTCTTTACACTTCCCCAGAGTCCCAACCTTAGCCTGGCCCTATTTGTTGTTTCCCCACAGACATTTTCATTAAGATGATGTCAGGATAGACTGAACTCATTCTGCAGGGTGTTTACACGAGGAGATACTGGCCCCCGACGACTTTATTCTTTGTTGTGATCTTACGGCGCTCGATGCGGCTCTCTTTGAATAAATAAAAAACAATTGAGGGGGGGAAAAGAAATATTCAAATGGAAGGAGATAAGAGGAGCGTGCGGCTGAGAAATGAATCTTAGTGCTGCACACGGTGGATTTACAAGGGAGGCGAAATTAAAACAATGGAGTTCAGCACATAATGGAATTTGAACAGTACAGTAAAAAGCAGTGGAAGAAAAAAAAAAACAAGGGGGTCACAAGATCACAGCCTCTGGAGCTACTGACTACCATGCTGTTAACCCTCACCATGCAGAAATGACCAACTAGTGCTCGGTGCAACAACACATTACATAAATGAAACAGCCTAACACCTCTATACAACAAGAGCTGGATGCACAGAAACTGTTGCTATGTAAAGTAACAATACATTCTCCTACATCCTACTCCTGATCTAACAAGGCAGGTGCAGAGATGTGGGTGCAGGCCAACAGTCCACAGCTCTGTATTGCTGCACATTCACCGAGCCACCTTTTTTTAAAGGGCCTTCTGCAGGCGTGTAGTGTCCTGTCCGCAACCAACCCCCGAAGATCAGCTTCCTCCTGTGTTTATTTTCAGCTCCCTCATCTTGACACAGCCCTGCGGATGGAAACGTCAATCCCGAGTGAAATATCTCAACGCCTGTACTGAAAAATCACTCGCTAGTATCTCACAATGCATCATGAACGGTGGTGAACCGCAAGGTTGAGTTCTGCAGGGATTATTACAGTCACGCTGGCTCCCTCAACAAAAAGCTAATGGGACATTTACACTAGGCTTTTGGATTATTACAGAAAATAAACTCTGAGGCAAACAGCAGCTAATGAAGCTGACAAGGTTTGTACAGCAGGATGCTTTTCACACAGTCTCAGTACAATCAGCAGCAGTAGAATTGTAATGTTAGACCACTGTTCAGCATCACCACCCTTAAACTTAAACCTGTACTTGGATTTAAAGCCTTTGCCCTCAGAAAGTTAGAAACAGTTTGCAGTATAAAGGTGGACTGGTGAGTACATTTTTCACACAGTTTTCATGGCCTTCATCACCCAACTTCTTCTAACAGACGTAAAAGCTTAAAGGAATCAGGACTGTGGTGTTTACTGATGGATTTTATGGTGTAGAATAAAACATAAAAGTGTCCTGAGCTTGTGTAAAGCACATATCTTACTCCAGTCCTCATAAACCCATATACTTTGGGTCAAGGGAAGGTTTTAGGACTCATTCCTTCAACACTCCATATACCATCATGCATTATGCTAATACTGGAAAACAGAAAAAGAGTATCCAGATTTTTTCATTTCATAGACCTGTACACAGGACGGCTTAGATGGTGAGTAGGTAGTTGTGAATGAGTGATAGATTTCAGACACAACCAACAACAATTAGATGGACTGAGCCTTAAATCCTATTGAAGCCATTTGCTCATGAATAACCCACATAATCCTTTTCCTCCTTTGGCTTTGAAACAAATGACAAATGACTTGTTGGATAGGTAGAGAAGTTATAGATGTTCCTAACTGAAGGTACTCCTCACCCCTGGAGCTTCCACTATTGGCTGTCTACTGTTAATTCAGACGGACCAACAATGCATGTGTTGGTCATGCTCATGAGCTATTTAACAAAAGTCCTCCAGAAGCACAGGAGACATTGCTGAGCAGTCCTATAAAAAGAGATCAGAAGCCACAGACCTCTGTGTGCAGAGCAAGTCAGATTGAAGGATCAACTTCAGAGAGTGAATTACTCAGCATTTCCTGTTAAGATGAGCAGAGCAGCAAGTAAAATAAGGTCTGATTGCAGTAAATGCATATGATTAGTGCTCTGCAGACTGTGCATGAGTAAAGTGAGCCATAATGAGCACTGAGTCTATACTGTCAACACTGTTAGCTGAGGAAAAATCACAAAGTGAAGCGATGGAGTGTTGTGCCAATTAAAGCTAGTTTTACATCAAACTTTGCAGAGCTAATGTGTGTGTTAAAGATTAAGGATGGTCTTTTTCACGCCGCGAAGGTAATTATGAGTGTTCTTATGCACACAGGGCATCATCCAGCCGACGTGTGACAGGTTGTCTCGGGCCATCTGGTCTGTGGTGACAAAGCCCTATCACTGAAGGTTATTACAGGTCATTTGTCTTCAGGGTGTACTCTGCCTCTATTTGTGTTAAAGCTCCAGGGTTGGAGATGTTAACAGCGCGTTTCACATTTTAACCCACACACTCCTCTTTTCTGCCACAGTGTCAAGTCTCAATAGATTTTTCTTAATTACTCTCTTCTGTGTGAGAACAGCAGAGCAAATCAGGCATGGCGAATGAGTTCTCCAACAAGGACTTTGACAGCTGTGATATATATATATATATTTTTTGGTCTCAACACACTTCTAAATTGCAGACTTTCCAGTGACACCCTGATCATTGCCGTCATTACACACACAGAGTGTGTTCAGCCAGGTACTTTCTGTAAGGAGCCAAGAGCCTGGTTCTTTTACAGGCTTATATTGGTTTGACAGAAATTCTACAGGATTTAAATGGTATTACAGTTGATATGTAAGCTGAGACAGCAGCTCCCAAACTGGGACTCCCAGGGGTCCTTGATTATGTTGTAGGAGTTTCATCGACCCAGTGAGAAAGAGTTCATTTCTACTTTCCACCTCTGTGTCTTTATCTTTGAACACACTGGTAGAAACTAATTACTTTGGTCAAGACTTTAAATACAGTTTGAAATAAATAACATTACAGTACTTTTTACTGCACTACATTAATAGCTGCAATTACAAGTTTGTATTTTGTATTTTCTAATACAGTGCATCTGAGCTATGCTATTGGGACGGGATGGAAATGTTGGTTCCTCCATTTTGGTCCAGAATAAATTGTTTCCACAGCAACTTGACTGACTGAGATAAATGGGAGTGTGATGTTCAGCAGGAAGGATCTGGGCTCAGCCTGGGGCCTGTCTGTGTTGTGGCGTTTGCATGTCGTCCTTGTGCCAGTGTGGGTTTCTCTGGGTACTCCAGCTTCCTCCCACAGTCCAGAGACATGCAAATTAAGTCAGCTGGAGACTCTAAGGAGTCGTTCACGTTGAGTTGGATCTGTACAAATCCGATCAGAATCACATTTGAAACCACCTGTGGTTTGAATCATATTTTTAAGAAGACTCAAAAACTCAAATTTTATACAATCTGGATGCTAAAAATCCAGTAGAGTATATGCCTGTCAGCATGTAGGTTGGTAGAAGGAACCAAAATGCAGACTGAGACTCTGAACCAGTTCCAGTGGGTTTTAATGAAGATGAAACACCAAACTCACTGGTGAATACAGAACTCAGGGCAGAAACACGAGAACACAGAGCACAAGCACAGGGGACAAACGCAGACGATCCAACAAGGGATCATAGCAAAACACTGAGGTAAAATACACAAAGGGATAAGACGAGACACATGAGGTAATCAGAGGAGGGCGAGCACAGGAAGACAGGACAGGAACTTCAAAATAAAACAGGAACTTAAGAGGGAACGAAAGACCCAAACCATGAAGGCCCTCCCCATACAAAGTCAGCTGGGGCTAAATACAGTCTCTCTGTGATAGTAAAAAGAATGCAAACTATGATCAATGAAAAAAGGATGTTAAGCAATCTGTCAGCATCTATTTTTCATTCATTCATGGTCAGTGGAGGAAGAACCACATGACATTATTCTGTGAAATTGCATTTAGGCACAAATGTTCATGGTCCCCTGAGGATGACTAACAATGACTTTGATGGGCAGCTGGCTTTTCCTCTTGTGCCAACATGAGGTTCGACCTAAAAAGGCAAATAGGCAAGTGGATTTTTTTTTTTTGTCAAAAACAAAAAGCAGACACAACAGTAAATATTTCAGGACTGTCTGCAGAATGACTAATTAAAGTATAACATTACACATTTTGCTGTTAAGACTTGTTTCTCCATTGAACTGAACAGGAACTTTATGGAGCGCTTTAACATCACGCTATATCTACATTTACATAAGTAACACATTTGAATACCATATTCAGCATATTATACATTCATAAAATCAGGATTTCATATGAATGAGATTATGTGACCCTCATGTTTGAGAAATCCATAGTCAATTATTCATATAGTGTGTGATGCAACTAAACAGGCATGATTACAGTTTAGAGGGGAGTTTGGAAAACTTCCTGCTGCGATCTGCAAAAGTAGGTTTTTGGTGGGCAAAACAAAGAGATGGATTTAGCTCAAGATTTAAAAAAATATATATAGTGTTTTTAACTGATATCATGGATAAATGGAGGGAGGCAGAGAGAGAGAGAGAGAGGGGGCGCATTAGAACAACATTGCCCTCTAGTGGTCCATGAAAATAAAACATACAGTGTAAAACAAGGACTGCAAAGTATGACATAAGTAATCTCTCCAGATAGATTTGGACAGCACTATTGCAAAATGATGACTAACAAAAATGCTCCCAAAACTCCACACAAACATGTCACACAAAACCAGGTCTATTTGACAATGAAAATGTATTAACAAGTGATACATGTGCAGTGTCTCCACTGCTGCTGTGGTTAGTTAACTCAGTATTACACTGGTATTTAATGTGTACTTCAAAGTGTGAACTACTTAGATAGATAGATAGATAGATAGATAGATAGATAGATAGATAGATAGATAGATAGATAGAT
>OMNW01029235.1:0-11038 GCA_900303245.1 Selene dorsalis | reverse complement strand
CTAATTTTGCTTCATGGCTATCTAGTCTGCAATACAAATGTCTAACCTTTTAGAAGTAGAAAAACAAAAGCTTAACTTACAGAACTTACTGAAGACTTCCTCCTGTTGTATAGATGGATGTGACACAGGGATGGCAGGACCTTCGGCACTCAGCACACTCACCCTTAGAAACTAAATAATCAGAGAAAAATAAATCAATTAGATATGTATTTAAATATTATCATATGACAGGTAATACTTCTAGAGCTGTATCTGTCTTTTCAGCCCCAGTGTTGATTGTGCAGCCAATTATAAGGACATGAAGTATTGTAACATCTTGCAGTGATTTTAAAGTGAGACAATTAGTCACAAAGGCATTTAAGCATTATATTTAGTTTTGTGGTACCCTGTGGTTAGCAGCTATGCTAGCCATGTAGTATTCAGAGGGCAGGAGTTTGAGCAGCTATTGTTGTTGTAATGTCCACAGGTTGGTGGCTAATGTCACCTTGAGGCCTGTAACACGAAGCGAGCTCAATTTACCCGGGGTTACTCCCAACCTATCCAGCTGAACCTATCCACAATAATGGCAGTCTGGATAAGCGGTACCACGACGCTGGTTACCAACTGGGTAACTCAATCCAGGTTTGTCTTATGGTGAACTGGTGAACACGTAAAGTGCGGGTTCCAAGGCAGCAGACCAATCACAATCATGATCGCCGCTGCGTCAGAGAAGCGAGGTGAGCGAAGCCCCGGAACTGGGATTTCAAAATAAGGGCATACATGGAACGGTTGTTTTGAACATCATAAAACATTACACCATAACGCTCTTCTCACTATTTGTGCTCCTATCTCATCGGGGTTATCGGTGAAAGGGCACGCCATTTTTCCCAAACAGGTGATTGGCCGGTCGGTGGAGCCTTTCATTGGATTCAGATCAATCCTGACCCAGAGCAAGTTAGCCAGTCAGACTAAGTTACCCTGCTACCTTACCTCCATAAGAATGAATCCAGCTTCGTGATACCGGAAACCCAGGGTTAACCTGAAGTTAACACGCTACACCGGTAATCCTGCTTCGTGATACAGGCCTCTGCTCTTACATAATATGTATGTGTGGGTGCTTGTGTAAACAACAGCTGAGAGAGTTTTAACAAATTCCAACTTTAGCAGTGGAAACACTTGACAGGTAACAGGTATGACAGGTGTGTTGATAGCATTGTGTTTGTCACAATAAGCAGCGCCAGTTTTTAATAGATACGGTTCTCATATTTATCATTGATTTTATTTGATGACTCCAGACTCACCGTGAACTCCAGGGGGTGAACAAAGATGGAGGATGGCACCCAGGACAGGGAGTGGCAGCCAAATACTTCCCTCCTTTATGCTCCTGCTGATGTCACCAAGGACGTGATGGGTTATACCATGACTGGAGGGGGTGGTCGTAAGTTTAATATACATTATTAACAAGAATTTGTCTAATTTAGAGCAATTCTACAGTTTAATATCAACATTTTAAATTGCATTTGCTTGGCACTGTGTGAGTTCACTGATAAAATTTACTTTTTATCACTTAATCTGTTTAAAAGGGGTCGCCGTATGGTTCAGTCGGCTGAGCAGGCGCTCCCGCAGAGGCCACAGCCGGCTCGAATCGCGAATCAGGTGCCCTGATTCGTTTCATTCTGTTGAAACAGTTCATTTTAAATAGAAGTAAATAATGGTCAAAAACCACATGGCACCACATGATCACTTATGCTCCTCAAAGGCAGGGCGGGGGAAAGGGTAAGATCAGTCACAGTTAGGGGAAGATTCATGGAGATCATGGGGGATCGACTGGAGGGAAAAGAAATTCACCCCATGGGGAAGGGCAACCATTTTATGTTTATTTTGGACAATTCTCATTTCATGCAGCTCTAGGTGATGGCAATGTTGGTCTGTTGGGCTGTCATACACTCTGCTCCAGGCTGAATTTTCACAAAAACTCATGGTCCACATGGAATGAAGACCCTTATTTTTCCACAGGCATCACACGCCCATGCACATCTGCATAACTGTCTCATTGGCAAGTAGCACACAAACTTACTAAGCTGATATCAGTGACATCGAAACATGTTCTTATTCTACAGGGTTGCGGTATTCCAGTATTTACAATTTGCCTGTTAGACATCTTTTTAACCACTGAAACCAATATACAAGTCAACACTCACCAATCTAGAAAATTACTCTTTATTTTTTGCATAATATTGCTTTTTTGCATCCAGTTTGGCATGTCACATTGCCAACAATAGCTCATATCTGCATTCAAAACATGTGACAAATGAATAACAACAGGCCATTTACTTTGTCACAATAGCGCTGGCTGTCACAGACATTGCAACTATACCAAATTCAGTTTTATGTTTGTTTTTTTTGACTAGTCATTCACCCACTTCCACTGATTCACCATGAATGCAATGAATGTCACGTAAAGCCAGTAGGCAGAAATATAATGGAGCATTTTGTCTCAAGTCTGAACAAAGAGGCTTCAGTCATTCAGCCATATTGCATCACTTTGCCAAATCAAGCAGTACCAAGAAGAATCACCCTGCATTCGTTTCTTACAGGTTAGCTCCTCTTGCACTTTGTACAAAACAGTTGAAATTTCAGCAACTTTACACTTTGACAAGCAAAGTGGCACTTTTATTAGAGACCTGTTAACGGCACATTAACAAGTGATTAATCTTTTAGAGAAACTATAATGTTCTGAGAGAAAACACTTACACTAAAACATTCATTTAGCACAAATGTGAAGCAGAAGTCTTGAGCCCAACTTCAAACAAACATCAGCTCACTGACAGATTAAGGAGAGATAAGACAGAAACACCATGTAGTAACACAGAGTTGACTAACATTACACAGCTCACTTTTGAAAACAGTCACAAGTCGAGATGCTAAATGCATTGCGTTTATTTACCTTTTTGAAAACCAGAAAGAAACCAGAGTTTGCAAGTTAGGTTATTCGGGAAAAAAAAGAGTGTAAACCCAACATGATCACCATTTCAAGTACAACTACATTAGAAAAAAATGGAGTGTTATATTCACATAACAGTGTTGGCCTGCTTTTTTTTTTTTTAAATTCATCTGAGGTCCAACAAACTTCAAGGACGCTCCTGTACAACCTGGCCTACCTTAAAGAGGTAAGAAGTGAAGGAATGTAAACTAGTGTAAACTATCTGTTTTTGTTTTTAATTTCATATTAAACTAACACTAGCTTTATTTTCAGTGTAAATTCAAACTACACTGACTTTAGTACAGACTGACTAATACTTTTTTAATATCTTTTAAAATGTGCCTTATGTTTGATTGGTGAGTTATGTCTCTACTGAATTCATGAATATTAAAACAATTAAATAATAGCTTTCACAGATATAAGTCCTCCATTGTGAGATGTAGCTTAACATTAATTTAGTTTGTCCAGTTCCTTGAAAGAGATTAAGTTTTTTTTTTTTTACATTCTGTATTTTTTTTTTAAATATTGAGACAAAGTCTCTCCCAGTTGCCCTTCTCTACAAAATGCAGAAGTTAATATTTAGACTAATATGTCACATTTTCAAATTAATAATGATCAAACTGATTGAGTCAGTATTAATCAGTTACTGTAGTTTTCTTTGGGACATCTATTTCAGACTGGGTTTTAACTTTTCTACATTCTTAACACTTGATTTCAGCAGTTACAGGTATATCTCACATGTAAAATTGGTCAAGAGTCATCCAAACCATTTAACACTTTAAAATGACTTAACATTATAATATTGTTTAACAAAAGTTTTGATTGTTGCGGAATGAAAAAAAGTATTTTCACTCTCTCCCAACTTTGGAATAATAATCAAACACTGAGCTTGTGATCTAACAAGCTCATGCTTCTGTGTTGATGACATGATTCTTATTCATTTCTATTGCGCGTTATCTCCATGGTCGATCACAGCAGACCAGCATAGACTGAGCAGAGTTGTGGTGACTCCCACAGCTCAGTGCGCTTCAAACAGCAACTGCAGAAATCACATGATGTGGTTGAAATGTCCTTCATTTCAATTCTGTGGAAACAAACCAAAAGACAATCTGTCACAAAATGTTTTAATACAAAATTTTAATTTCTTCCCAGTTCATTAAAGGAAGATAAAAAATACTGAATGTGGTCAAAATCATAGTAAATCTCACCTCTTTTTTTACATTTGGCACTGCCGATGGTAATGGAGAGGTTGGTGGACTAAAATAGAAGAGTAAAAAATAAAATAAACAACTAACTACTACAACTACTTCATGATTATTTCATCATAACTACCAGACCCCCCCATGATCTGCCTTAAGGACTGATAACAACCTCAGTGCATGCACTGCCAGACGGTCTAATAAAATCTTCTCCCACTGTATCTTCTCAGTTTTAAGGAATTTCAAATAGACCAACAGATACAGCATGAACTGTATGAGTTTGATGCAAATTAGGACAAAAAAGCTTTGACTGATCTGTTATAATTCACAACCATCTGTAATAATTTACCGACTAAATGTCAGGTCTATGTTTACCTAATGTTTGTACTGTACAAACAGAAAAAAAAAAACAGTGCTGCTAACAGAAGTCACAGACTGTGCTTCTTTGGTCTCAAGGCCAAACATTCACACTTTCACACTTCAGCAGAGATTACACACCCTCCCACTTCTGGACACACTGCTGTAAACTGTATATAAGACTGACAAGATAGATTTCACTAAATACAGAGTTACACTGTCTTTGATAAAACTCCCACAAACTTAGACATTCCTAATGTGCCTGTGCAGTGAAGGCAGCACGGCCCTGAAAGTGGATCATTGTAGCAAATCATAAAGGAGAAGATGTCTTTCAAAGAGTCATATAATGTTCACTTGTTCACTTTTTATAGTAATAATTAGTGACTTACATAAACAGATGTTACTGTACACAGATATTACGGATATCTTTCTAATAGTTTGTCCTCTTCTTAAGTTCAAGAAACTTATCAGACACAGTGATTTTGTAAACAGTAGATGAGAGTTAATAAAGTCACAACAGAGCATAAAAACTGGGGCATAGTCAAAAACAATGGCTGTTACCTACCTGCCAACATGTCTTGAGGCATTCTCAAAAAACTTTGTTTTAGAGGCAACACTGCAGAAAAAGAAGAAATCCAACATGTTGGTTTTGTAGATACATATATGATCATTATGTATCTGTCATTTGTTTGTAAAAATGGGATATAACCTTGCCTTGCCTTTATCCTTTGTGCTCCAGGAGTCAACATCTATTATATGTCAGATTCTACTATTTTATAAACTCATTCCCCATATTCATTTGTTTCCACACAAATGTATGCGATACTTTTCTACAGGGGCCAAGAACTGTTATGTTACAAAAAGAAAAAACACAGAGGTAACTGCTGATATACTTTATCCGCTCATGATTTGAAGCAAAGAAAGTTGTTTGTCTTTTGATTTTTGCATTTGTTGACAAGCTAATTATGCCATTATTAAGAGGAGACAAATTTGTTTTTACATGATAATCAGATCAATAACATAAACCGGATGTTTTTGTTCAAGCAAAACAAGCTGTAGTTGAGTTGTCTTTTTGCTCAATACAGATTAGTGGAGCTGCAGAGTCAGGATATAATTATCTATCTAACCCACTGTTAATAGTAAATATATTGGATATAAGCGTTAATAATGTTGAAATAATATCTAATAAATAACTGCCACCTCAGACGCCCTCATCCCCTTGAATTAATCACACTCCATTTCTCCCCAGTAGTAAATTAGTCAGGCGTAAACTTGAGTCTCGTCATGGCTCTTATTCTGAGATTATATGTTCAACAGTGGGAGATTTATTGGTCCTCCTGACCCCTTTCAGCGTCTGCATACTCCAGAGTGACTTAAAAAAAAAACAACAGACAACAGACTTTAGTATCACTGAAAAGAAAAACCACTCACTAGGACGTGGGCGTGGTCTCACCGCTGGCTGCACTTTGGGGCTTTTGTGGAGCAGGGTTTCTGGAGGGGGGCTCAGGAGGCCGGACTGGGGGTCGACAAATAGCAGGTTTCTCCACGGACCTCACTCTGGTCAGACCATCAGACTCTCCTGGAAAACAAACACAAGAGAAAAGCTTCATGTGACAGGGAAAACTCACTACTGTTCAACAGCGAGTCCCTAACTCTTCATCTGCTGTTTGGTGCTGAGCAAGTAGCACAAGAGGGTTCATCACAGCCTTTTTGCTGCAATCAGCTGCTGCTGCTCAAAGGTTAATGAGAGCAGTGAGAGTTACTCTGAGCAGCGAAACCAAAGCAATGGGTGTAAAAAGATCTATTTCAACATCCAAAGTAACAACTGAAGAATCAATACAGTGATATTTAGGATGTCTAGGACTTTAACTTGATAAGACACATATCTCACACTCACACCCAGTCACTGTTTACTTCCCTGTTTGACTAAACCAGTTTCTTAGAAACACTGTTTAGGTGAAATGAAATGAGTCTGAAAAAACTTTTATTTGTTTGAAAATACACTTAATAGTGGAAAACTGAGTTCATTACTTTGAATCACAAGAGGCAACTTTGTTTCAGCAGCTGGACATGATTTAGCTCTGGTCAAAAAGGGCAACACAACTGGAACATCTGCTGCTACGTTAATGCATGACTGGAACAACAAACAGCAATAATCAAATACAAATCATTGGAAGAGAGGAAGGATTTATCGGTAGCAACATATATTCACACTGTCAGAATGAGCAGACAAAGATGTATTGACCAACACATCACAACTTAGCTTTTTTTTTGTTTTAAGAGTTTCCTGTGTTTTTGTCTCTACGCATTTTTTGAAATTTTTGGGGGTGTTTTTCCCTTCATTATGATTCTCTAGGACAAATTAGAGGATTACACAGCTCAGATATGAATCTATGGCTGCTGCAACTAAGACTACGCCTAGGTAATCTTATTTACATATAAACAATTATAATTTAAGGGATCTTCTGCTAAATGGACACATTGTTTCTTGTACCTTCTCTGTTGGCTGATGTTCCCTTCAGAGGCGGCTTCCTGCTCTGGAAAGATGGTACTCTGCTCACATAGACTCCAGAATCCCCATTTGCAGCTGTAGAGGAATCCGGCTTTTGTTTTGTATCGTCCATCTTCCCTGCGTTAGAGTCTGGGGGTTTGTCTTGACGGCTCGCTGGTCTGGGCATCAGCACGTGTCTTGGAGGAGGTTCTTTTGGCACCTGCGGAGCAAAGCTCAAAGGTCTGGTCCTCTGCAGGGGGACGGGGCTCACCGAGGAATCGGTGTCCGTTACGGGGCTATTGTCCTGTCCATCTGTTACAAAGAAACAACAGAACGATTGATGCAAGGTTGTGACTACTTGGAGTGGACCCGGTGAGAAGAGACACAGAATATGAGGTGTTCTTCCTGTCTGAGTGTGATGCAAGATTAAAAAGATATTTAAAGTGCAGGAAAAAAATCCACTTAAGGTCACGTACAACAATACAATGTAATCTTGTAAAACAACCATTGAGCCGGCACTGATTAAAGATGACACAAATTACTGGTTAATGAATTCAACACACATGCACACACAACTGGTCCTATAAATCATACAGGACCAGTTATTTGTCTACACAGAGTAGTAAGTTGAGACTGAGGGGACAAGCTGCAGGTGCTCCAAATGTCTCTGCCACAGTGTATGAGAGGAGTCACACCCACTTAACAAGGGGTTCAAACAGACTGAAAATTACATGATATAGCCTGAGGCATTTAAATAAAGGACTAATATAAGATAAAAATAGAGTAGATAAGTTTATTTGTACTTGAAATAAAAAAGGACATGAATTTTCCATCAATGGTAAAACTAAGATCAACATATCATGATTTGGAAGGTAAATGACTATAAAAATTATTAATTTTAATTAATTTTAAGGAATATGTAATAATTGTATTTTACAGAAAGACACACTACAGTAAAGTGCATTTTATCTATGCTTCAGAAAGTGATGTGAAATGACCCTGTAGGTGCATTGTGGTACAAATCTGTCTAAAATGTTTTTAAGAACCTTGTTAAATATAATCTATTGTATGATTCACACAGACAGGATGGATTAGTCATGAGGATGTTGACGACAAACAGGCTCATGAAAGACTAATAATTACTCTCTGCTCTCTGGAAGTTGTCGTGACTAAGCGCTGGAAAAGCACGAGGTGGCCGCTTGGATATTGTGATGGGCTGCCGCTTTCTCGGGGTGATCCGCGGAGGAGGGACAGGTGGGGCGGTACTGTCCTCTGGCATATTGCTGAAGATCTGCAATCACGAGAGAAAGGTTGCTAGATTTTCAGCTGCAAACACTCTGCGGCAAAGTCTAATAAATTAAATAATATACAGAAATAGCATCCAACAGGTTGCACCTTCTTGTAGTCCTCAATCAGAATCTCTACAACTATGTTTTGGAACTTGATATCCAACATGGCCGCCACAGTCTCCTCCTTTGCTCTCATCAGCGTGGGTCCAAAGATAACGGCCATGTTTGAAGGAGTCATGAGGTTCTCATCACTGTGACTGCACACGCTGGATAAAATGGATAAAATGTTAACAACATTGTTGGCACAGGCAGTGACACATTAACTCAGGTCATTTCAGGGGAAGAGAGAGAGACAGTGAGAGAGGAAGCAGCAGACACAGTAAATATATAGTCAGTCTGCTGGCACTCACTTGACCAAGTGTTTAATAAGCATCTCCAGCATCTCCCGGTTCTTCTCTGGCAGCTTGTAGGTAAGTGAATGAATTTCACTGAGTCGAAAGTCCAGATTATCTGACTCTGTGGTTAAACAAAAAGCAAGATGTGTAAAAAAACAAAAAAAAAACAAAAAAAAAAAACCCAACATAATCATTTTAGTTATTTTAAGAAATGAACAATAGTTTTAACTATTATATTAAAAAGAAAAAACGCAGCATGGAGCAGGGCACAGTCACCCACTACATAAGCTATGACTAATAAAACAAACTCGGGCTCAGTTAATGTCCGGCATTTCCAAGAAAATTGAAGCCACTGATCATCTAAAGGACCACCTGTAACATCCTGACAGAATGAGGCTGATGCTATTAAACTCATTGTATTCTCTCTTTTTACAATCATGTAGCCTGACAGAGAAAAACAAACAGGTGGCTTGGATTTCCTTTAGTGTCTGGAGTGATACAGTGCTGCCTGCAGAACCTTGTGAATCTGCAGTCTGCACAGTGTCAATGTACAAATGTCTCTTTTTATGCCCTGGGTCTAAGTCTTTTCAACGCAGTGCTTGTTGGTGTTAAAGTAAGTGTAATCAAGTGCATGACAAGTTCATAAACTACTGCAAAAACTATCTGAAAAGATCATCTAATATTCACACAGAGCACCAGAGTATAATTTTCCTGTTACAGACTTTGAAGCCTGACGCCTGAAGCCTCTGACATCCAAACATCTTTTCAAAAGTATGTGCTGGTTAACATTTACATTTTGAGGACACTAGCTGGATTCTTCAATGTCAATATAGAAATGACACAACCTTCCCCGACACGAGCACGGGATCAGGATAATTTCCAAAACATGTCTTACTTGCAGCACACATGAGGTCTCTGTGTAGATTGTAGGTCATCAGAGGTTCAGACAGACTCCTGCAGACAAATTAAGATGCTCGTAAACACAAGTACAAGACCAAAGAGCAATATGACTCACCCCATCAAACCATGAGAAAACGAAAAAGCTGCACTGCACTTGTTACATGACGACACAAGAAAGCACTTAGAGAGCACAACTTCTGTCAAGGTTGCATTTGTAATTTTAATTACGGCAACTTGTTTGTTTTATGCACTTGTTTTCTTGGATAATACCGAGTATCAGAGATCTTAACGATAAAGTGACAGACATTCAGTGTATGTATATCGAAACATATTTACTAGTCATATGACTCCTACTCACACATATGTATTCACACACACACAAACACATTCCTGTATGGGCATCATAGTGAGCTCCAGGTAAGTGTACAGATGAAGTGAGGACCACCCTTTCTGCTACACTTAGAGAGAAGTACTTGCAGCTTTCCCCCACTAGATGACCCGATGATTCAATGTCCCAAATCAGATTCTTTAAGAAACAAAGTGAAACAATCAGCATTAAAACACACGACTAGTGAAGTGAGGACATTTTCGTGGGCGCCATTTGGGATTAGTGTGTAGCTAGACAGTTTTGGTCTCATTCTTGATTTCTAAACTACCATTTAACATATTAGTCCAAAGTACTGGGGCTTTGAGTTATTAATTATCCATATTTCAAACTAAACATATGATACTGATGGTTGATTTTCCTTATTCGCTAATTTATCTATGAAATGCATTCAGTTAATGAGTCCCTGGTGTGGATCCCAAGGCCATGTCATGAACTCTGAGTTGCTAGTATGTAGGGAAATATAAAGTCAGCTGACGAGCAAAGTAATATTTGAATCATCAAAGTCAGCGTAGATGCTGACGATCTGCTGTATTTGACGTTACATGGCTATGAACTCTGGCTAATTTCCTTTAAAAAAAATCAGCATGGATGCTGACTGACAGTGAGGGGACAAACTAACTTGATGATCTGACAATGGGACCCTCACACACCTGACGTGAACGAGCCTAAACCATATACAGTTTATCAGGCCAGGAACACAAGGGCCCAGTTCCCTCCCTCCTCTCAGGCTCTGAACCCTGACTGACTTCAACAACATCAGCTGTAAGTGACTGAGTGTGGGAGCCTGAAAGGGTCCGGATGCTCTTTTAGGAATGGGATGGCACCAGGACCAGGACCACCAGAGCTGGGACCGTACCAGAAGTGGGACAAGGACCAGAGCCAGGACCATGGGGCCGGGACCTTGCCGAAACTGGGGCCAGGACCACCTGAACCGGAGCCAGTACCGGTAGTGGCACTAGGACCACCAGAATTGGAACTGGTACCAGGACCTGGAACCGTGAGAAGGACCGGAACTGGAACCCGAACCCGAACCCGAACCGGAACCGGGACCAGAACC
>OMNW01029234.1:0-17751 GCA_900303245.1 Selene dorsalis | reverse complement strand
CCCACCTCAGATTCTTTAAGAAACAAAGTGAAACAATCAGCATTAAAACATACGACTAGTGAAGTGAGGACTGTTTCATGGGTGCCATTTTGGATTAGTGTGTAGCTAGACAACCCGGGACCAGAACCGGGATCCGGACCGGAACCGGAACCCGAACCGGCACCAGAACCGGGACCGGGACCAGAACCGGGATCGGGATCGGGACCGGAACCGGAACCGGAACCCGAACCGGGATCGGGACCGGGACCGGGACCGGAACCGGAACCTGAACCAGGACCGGAACCCGAACCGGGACCGGGATCGGAACCGGAACAGGGATCGGGATCGGGATCGGGATCGGGACCCGAACCCGAACCGGGATCGGGATCGGGATCGGGACCGGAACCCGAACCGGGATCGGGACCGGGACTGGAACCGGGACCGGGATCGGGATCGGGACCGGGACCGGGACCAGATCCGGGATCCGGACTGGGAACAGAACAGGGACCAGGAACTGGTAAGTTGATGATCTGACAATGAGACCCTTACACACTTGACATGAATGAGCCTAAGCCATATACAGTCTATGGCAGGGATGTCAAACTGATTCCACAAAGGGTCGGTGTGGCTGCAGGTTTTTGTTTCAACCAAGCAGCAGCACACCAGACCTGACTCACTTAATCAACTGATCTCAGTCATCCGACAGTTGATTGGTCAAACAGTGTGTTCTTGGTTGGTTGGAACAAAAACTTGCAGCCTTTATGTGGTTAGTACTCTACTTAGTACTGTACTGACAGTAGGGGGCAGTAGAGAGCAAAGAGTGTGTGTATCCAAGAAATACACACAGAATAAGTTTTCCCGCACATTTTTCCCATATTGGCATCTTTCTGACGACCACTCTGAAACTTGGAGAAAAGCATAAAAACAGCCTCTAGAAGCCATTACAACAAAATGGTCCTCACTCCAAAGGTCTAAAATTCACACTTGTCCTCACAATGATAGGAGTACAAACACACACACCCTGTTCCAGTGACAAAGAGCTGCAGAGGAACAGTGCACACACCCGGCTTTATAAAACATTCACAACTTCTCAGCAGTGGGATCGCCAGTGAGACTTTGCATTGAAGAGACGCTGCAACCTTTTCCTATCTGCTCCTGCAGACCTGGCTAAGAGGCCCATTTTCTCAGTAGGGCTCAGTCATGGAGGAGATGATAGCAGCAGGGCTTGCCCAGATACACTCTTCATCCTGAATGTTACTCACATTATGCTAAAGGGTTTAGCTTGACCCTACTCAAACACACACACAGGCACACTTCGAATCGTCTTAGGAAACTGCGAGAGAGAGAGAGAGAGACTGCACTTCCCTGGAGATGACTGTGAATAATTGATTTTAACCAGGGAGACGTTTGCATCCCCCCCCCATTTCCATATAGAGGAGAGTCTTGAGGAGGTGATTCAATAGTTGACTGATACTTGCAACACTTTGGAAAAGTTTGAGAAAGTATAATTTGTAGGTCTAGGATGTGTCTCTGAGGATGTAGGAAAGAATGCTAAAGTATTATTGAGAAATCTGAGCAAAACTGGAGGAATCTCTCTTAACATAACACAAAACTGCAAGCAGGCAAGCGATATGCTAAACAGGTGACAAACACTAGATTCCTTTAAGAAAATGCCTGTATTTTCAGGTTTGAGGACTTCCACCGGGACAGTTTCTGCCCCCAGGAAGAACGACGGAAAAAGAAAGACAACAAAGGAGAAAATTTCACCAGTGTCACAGTTATCTAATCAGATTTCACCTCACTCTTACTGAACTTGGAGTTTGCTTAACTTTTTTTCAAAAGGCTAAATTCCCTCATGGTTTCTCTTTCCACTGCCTTCAGTGTTGTCTTTCATTTCTGGGTCATACGAGGGGAAAACAGACTCGGGGCGTTTTTTTGATGTGTCGAAACGGTTCCTGTAGAAAAAGGTGTGTAAACACTCAGCAGCTCACTCACAGGAGGTAAACATGACACGGCTTTCTTACCCTAGTTTCCACAACTTTGATGTTCGGGACATCGGCATTAACATTCTGGTGGGAGAGCAAACTTATGCGCTTGTGTTCATCTGATATCCCTCAAACTCAGAGCTTAAGGCAGGAAGCCTACTGAGATTTTTTTTTCTTTCTTTACTGCTGCAAGTCCTGAGCGCTTCTAGGGTTATTCTGTCGCTGCTCAGACGCCTCTGGCTGCTGGTGATATGGTCAGTCTGACATCAGAGGTGTCTTTGGAAGAAACTGGGGGGGGGCAAAAGATGAAGTCTCCAGTGTCTGTTCAATATCATTACACCGGGAGTGGACTCAGTACTTTGGCTCTGTGGGGACTAATGGGCATCCAAATCATTTCAAATCTGATTGATGCACTCTTAATGGAACATTAAGTTTCATCAAATGGCTGAGGGATAACCCTGCACTGGCCGGCTGCACAAGGTCCCTGGCTTTAATGAGTGGTGGCCTGGGTGATATATGCACAGAGTAATCTCTATTTTCACAGATTATATGGCCTCGTTTATTCTGCTGATCACTGCATGCCCAGTGGTAGAGTGGTAATACGGAGCAGGATAATGTTCAATAGCAACACTTTTCACACATTCAACATTTTAAAAGATACTTGTGTGAATTAGGCCTGCACCATATCAGCATGTCTGATGTGCCATGTCACTGTTTAATATTGCGATGACGATATGACTTGATGACTTGATAAATAAACAAATATTCAGGTGTGCACAGTATCCGAGTCTGCTATTGTTGTTGGTTGTTACGTAACGCTACGTCTGCCGGTGTAACGCAGGTTACAGGTACGAGGCGTATGAGTGTGAAGACATTGCGTCTGTAAATAAAACTTACTCATCACATTTCAGGCGACCTTTTGCGATGTGTTTATTGTGCATGTTGGCATCACGATAACGATGAAAATAAGATTGATCGGGCAGCCCTAACAATTGTTGTAGTTAGGGTTTGGTAAAAATGAAGGTCATGGAGTCGTAGAGCACAAACTATCATAGGGATGGCTGTGGTTCATAAACTGAAGGCTTTTGACTTAAGAGTCTAAGAGTCCCTCCTTTGTGTTTCTACTAAATCTGAAGATTTAAAAAGTAGCAGAGAGCAGAGCAGGGCTTCTCCAGGTTTCTGTGGTCTGTGGTCCTACAGTGGTTGTTGTTGGTATCATGGAGAAGTTCCTGTGGTGGAAACCACTGGTTAACAAACGATTGTGCTTACTGCTTATGAAAAGGTTGATGCTTACTATAGTTGCTGCACTGTGACGGGACACAAACTGTGGCTTCTTTCATAAATCAGATATGTGACACATCCATCTGCCAGCTCAACAGTCACACCTTTCCTTCTTGCTTCTCCAGAAAGGGCACAGCACCTCATGAATGCTGAATAGACATTGTTTGTGGCATGCGTAATTGTTTCAGGGATACTAAAACAATGCTCAATTTTGGTCTTTTCACTAATTGTTTGCTGAGTTTGTGATTTTATGATCCAACCCTGTCAGGCCCCGGCATCTCAGTCAGATTCCTACTATTATTGACTTTTTATTGTCGCTGACAAAACAATGAGAAGGGTTCAGTACCTGAAAATGAGTCAACCAAATGTCAATGGAACATGGTATTTCTAGGTGACCAAGCTGCAGGACTTTTATTTTGTAAAATCTTACATTTTTCATATGCCTTTTAGGCAAATATAAGCATAAATGAATGAATTTAAGAGACTGTAAAGCAATACCAGACATAAAGTCAAACTGATGTTTTCCTTCCCTCAGCACCTCATTTACCTTTTAAAGTCTCAACTCCTCCAAAGGTTTGCATGATTTTTTTTGAAGATCACGAGCTTGTCATCACAGGGAAGAACCAGTCTGCATCTGTTTGCCACCAGGGGTTGCCATTTCATTTCTTCCACAAATAAAGAGGTTTTCTTTGCTTCCAAATCCTCTTTTTTTTCTCCCCCCTCCTACACCTCCTCCCGGCGGAAGCTCCCCAAATAGCAAAGCAGCACTTCAAACAGCCACCAACATCCTCTGAAAACCATTGATGGGGTCCAGCTTGGGGCTGCCCAGCAAGGAAAGGAGGAAGGAAAGAGAGGAGGGCGTATCACGGAGATAAACACAAGCCAAAACACCTAGGGAATACATGTTTGGGCCTGCAGTGCAGCTTATGTTGATCCTGCAGCCTCATTCAGAGGGAGATTCAGTGCAGGCGCCCACTGGCATATCCACAATTCCCTCACAGACTGGAACTCCTCTTCCCACGGCCAGAAACTTTTAAGAGAAAGGCAGTGCCAGGCCAGCCATGTTTGCTGGAGGAGAAATGCATAATCTGTAAAGACAGATGAGGCCAGTTCCCCGAACTGTGGATGTCTGGATGTGTAATGGGACTGAGGGATGGCAGAGTGATCCAAGGTAGAGCTCAGTCAGTAATGTCTGACTTTTGTCGGCATTTTGAACTCCCAAAACATCCTCCATGTCGTGCATGCATTTTCCAAATGCATCACCTAACGACATTAACCAGTTGTAATGCAGAGCTTTAAAGCCCAGAAGTCTGTTCGGGGGTTTGTGAAATGACCACATCTGTCTTTGTTTCTCCCAAACGCAGAGGAAAAGCTGCAGTCTCCAGCCCTCTCCGGCTCCATGCTCATAATCCTGGAGCAGCTCAATGGGCTCACAGTATGAGCCATTATTCACTCCCATACTTTTTCTCTGTACTGGTCAATAGCCAAGGCCGCAGTCAGAATTGAAAAGGTTTATTTGTTCCACAAGAGCAGACGGATCTGACCACAGGGGCAGAATCACAACAAGCCCTGGTCTTAAGGACTCTATAGCTTTCATTCAACAGAACACAACAAACGTCTGCATATCTTTCAAATATGACTTTGTTTTATTTTCTTTCATCCAGGCTGTCTGGATCCTATTACTTATTTTTGAAAATATTCTAAATCCTCAGAAGCAATAACTACTGGCAGGTAGCCTGACATGAAATTGCAGTCATTCACTCCCTTTTCCTTTAATCTGCGACAATTCAATCAGGCAGCTCGTGTGCGTACCTGAGCTTCCTCTTCTCTGTGTACTTTGTCCTTGTTGCAGTCTCCTCAAGATTTCCTCTTTGCTTATCTGAGGAGAAACTGTGAGGGAATGAAAAGCAGCCAGAGGGTGAGGATTACTTGTTTGTTTTTTTTCTCTGATTAGTGTCAGATGATCTCCAGATGACGAAGTTACTGATCCGTGGAGCCACATTAGAAAACCAAAGTTGCACCAAGGTGTCAACCCCTTAATCCAGACAATCACTATAGCAACTGTGTATAAAGTAACAAAAATAAAAGAAATAGTATTTAATGATGACACTTATTGAAATGATCAACCCACTCGCAAATCAACACAACTCAGGTGTCACGCGATGTACGGCAACTTCGCTGCAGACCAATAATAACATAAATATAGGTCATTCCTCCTTGGAATCTACACTGGATTCGCACTTTTTACATTTTCAACAATGAAACTTAATATCAAACAAATCATTGCAACTACAATGGAAAAACTGACTTGAAAGGAATCACTTGTAGTAACAAGATGTATCACTCAACTTTGTACTTCCCATTAGCTTTATGGTCTTTCAGCTTGTTTTGGTTTTCCACCTACAAAGTTTCTATCTCTCACATCAACTCAGGCAAAAGCCAACCACCCCCTCAATGCAGACCAAGTAACTCTGAGGAGGTGAACATGGAGCATTTTTATAAGCAAATAACCAAACATTTCCCCCGGGAGTCAGTAACGAAGTTAAAAGGATAAAAATAACTGCTAATGTTCCTCTGTGTCTTCTCAAAACATAAATAGACTGAGGTTTTCCAACATTATGAGGAGATAATATGGCTCTGTTGTTGCTGCACTTCCCCTAAGTATCAAAAAAAATAAAAAATAAAAAGAAAGATTTTAATGCAGGTTTAATGTAAAGACAAGAATGTTTTGTGTGTTTTATTTGAAGCTTTGATCCATCGAAAAGATTTATTTGTGGAACCAAAACACCTTTTACATCTTCCCTCTTGAACTGTGGTAACAAGTCAGTGAGCCAATCAGAAGAGAGGAGGTTCTGAGCACTCTCTTCTGATTGGCTGACTGTTTCCCGAACAATCAAGTAAAAAAATACAGTAGATTTGACTCAATGAAACAAAAAAGTAAGGTCGCATTGTGGGTTCAGAGCTGTGACTGTTTCGTTGTGACATCACAAAGTCTTAAAGGCACAGTTTCTGAAAACAGGCTGTGTGGATTTCATTGTGGGTTGACATCTTTGATAGTTTTCAGAGTATTAAAGACGAACCTAGACCTGCTCTATGATAATAATAATAAAAACAAAAAGACGTTAGAACAAATATGGGGGCTTTAATCTCAAAGATTGGACCGCAGGTCTTCTAGTCAGGAAAGACAATCTTGGTCTTTGCTCATCAACAAAATACACTTGCGTTACTGAAATCACTTACATCATGATTGAAATGATTCATTCTGCAGCACAAGTAGTTCTACCCTTTCCCGTCAATAATAAATGACAAAGAAATAGCTTTTTGGTGATTATTCAGAGGCTGAAAGCGCTTGAATACACAATGAGTTTTTCATCTCGTAGTCACAACTCTCAGTCTTGGAAAGAGGAGCTCATGAAGCAGATGAAGGCGGCAGAAAGTGCTCTGCCAAACTGCTGCAGGGTGACGCATGGTAAATGAGGGAAGTCAAAGCGTTAATGAGGGAAAAACTGGACTCTTGGATCCACAGTGCAATCATTTGGCTTGGATTATTCTGCTGTGCTGTTTAGGCTAATTTGCCAGTCAATTTTTTGTACTTTGAAAACTCAAGTAAATCTGAATCAGCTAAAGTGGATGTGAACATGTTCTGCTTGAGGGTTCAATCAAAGGAAATGACAAATTTTCATTTCTGGTTCCTGAATATTATTTCTTTTTCTCTACTAGCTCCGTTAGTATTTCCAATACAATGTTACTACCCATCCATAAATTTTCATTTTTGAGGGTAGATATCACCCAAAAATACACATTAATTCATCCACACAGCTGCGATAAGTGGACTCTGGTGTGGCAGGATCAGTTGCTGTCTTATAACACCGGGCCACCTCTCACGTACACTGAAGGTCTGTAAAACCAGAACCTGAGCGACCTGAGCCCAGTGGGCTGTAATCATTAAACATTTTCAATGACAAAAGAGCCCTGTGATGCAATGGAGTCTAAACTCTGTGGCTATTGGATTCTGAAAGTGGTCTGACCTTCAGAGTTTCCTCCTGTTGAGAGGGTTTCAGGTAGGGCTGTTTTTGCAGCAAATGAAAAGTGCCGCATGTCACCCGAGGATACAGAGTTTGCGGTGCCCTTTTGTATCTCGCCGGCGGTTGCAGGACACCGCTGTCAGACCGACCGATGGTCTGCTGAGCATTAGAGAAATGCCAGTCTGGATGTTTTTATATGTGGATTCAGTGACCATTGTAAAGGTGGAGTTGTGGATAAGTTTGATTTTTATTTATTTATGTCCTGGGGCTTTGTAACCCATTCAGTGATATTAGTGTTAATCATGGGCAGGTCACGGCTGAGTCAACAGGACAACTCCGGTAATCCACCCATATATATTAAACTCCTCATGCGTACTCGGTGAAGTCTGCGGGTCTGTAACCACGTCCAAGTGTGAGAAGAATCAGGATGCACATGGCTCTTCATTGTCATCTTCAGTGCAACCCTCCACACTTCTCACTGTTTCATCGGCCTAATGCTTCACAGCTCTTATGATCACGACTTTCACTCGTTCCCGAAGTGTGCTAAAAAAACAAAAGACACATTGTTTCTGTTTGGACTCTCAGATACCACAGCTATAAATAAATAAATAAATAAATACAACGCACGTCCATGTGCTGTTTATGTGTGATTGATGTTGGCAGAACCTTTTCCCGCAGCACCATCCTCCCAAATCCCAAATAAGTCTATTTATATTCCTGTTGCTGCAGTTTTATAGTGATAGTGTGTTATCCCATCACTTGTGTTCAGGGTCAACATCCAGAGAGGCTCAATTCCCTGTTAGACTTTATGTGAACAGACTGAACATTTCTGTGTCTGTGACGGAGATTTTGGCAAAAAAAAACAAAAAAAACCCCAAAAAACTACTGTGTCTGTTCATGCATTGTCAGGATGTGATAAAACAAGATTCATTTCCTTATTTATCTCAATAATAAATGATTTATGGTCATTTTAACACTGTGGTTAAATGGACAAGCCCTGTTTGTAGCACTGGGTACCATCTCATATAGTACATTTTTACATGAAGTAAAGCCAATCTTAAAAAAAAGACATAAACGGTTACCGTGGAGCCAGTAGATGGACTTCATGAATATTTCCATGACCACTTTGCATAATAATGATGCACTTTTATGGCTGCTCTTCCCTCAAAACAGCTCAACAGATCTGTCAAATAAAAGATTTTGCTAAACAATAACAGCACAGAGCATCACTAATTTGTGGTTAACTCTTGTTTTATTCATAAAGCAGGAAGGTCGTAGAAGAGTGGATGAAGGCTGCACGGGCAAAAAAGCTCACCTCAAAAGTCGATGGCTGACCCGGTGATGATTGAAATGAAAGGAAGGAGGAGGAAGAGGAGGAAAAGCTGCTGACAGGTGGGCTCCTGCTGAGAGACGGATACATTTCAGGAGGGAAAATACCGAGAAGACAGCTCATGGTCATCAGAAATTCAAGTGGCTCCATTCAACATCGCCCTACTACATCTCGCCCCTGAACTGCCTAGCCAACCATGTCAATTGAAAAGTACAACAGTTAATTTCAAAGGGTCGTTCCGCACAGATAGTGCAGCAAAGCATACAATTGGAAATGATGAGACAGAAAAGCTTTAGCAGAGAATGTGTAACTCTCTCTCTCTCTCCCCCCTCCCCCTTCTTTTCTTTCATTCACCAACTATGAAACGCTTCCTGGTGTTATTATCTCCCTTAAACCTCATTTCTAGAGAGTCTAGCCAACTATAGCTAAACTTCAGCTGCATAATAAGTGCCTGCATGGTCAACAGCCCTATGGATCATAATTTAAGCAAAGGGCACCACTGGGTATTAATTTTTCTTATAGCCTCAGCAGGGAAGGAGGAAATCAACCACATACACACCTTCAACACATGGTCATCAATCACACTATAGTGGTCGGAGTGTGAGAGCACAAGTGAACACAAAGAAAGACACCGAGGAGAGTGAGGAGGGCGAACTGGGGGGCGGGGGTGCCTACACCCATGTGTGTGTGCAGACGGATGTATGAGCGAGAGAGAGCGAGTGACGGAGGTGAGACAGACAAGAGAGAGAGAGAGGAGGGCTGACTACATATCAGATCCGCGCAGAGCTTTTCCTTTCACAAAAGAAAACCACACACTCCTCCACTGAAGATGATGGAACAACTGGATCGCACTGCGCCCCCTCCCCCGGTGCCCGTGAGCAATTAAGAGGCGAGAGAGCCAGTTGTTTTCCTCTGAGGATCAGGGCACGCGCTCACCTGTCATCTTTGTCCTTTTCTTTTCTTTTTGTTTTTTTTAACACACGTTTAGATTTTCAGTCCATTTCCTGTCGTGTGGATTATTAGATGAGAGCGGGCTGGATCCTGAGGACGGAGTGCGTCAAGTGAGCGCACGTATCCAACAAGTGGATGTATGAATTTCCTCTCAGCAGACAAACACTGGGACTAAAAACCAAGACAACAAACTCTCAATGGATTGATAACCTGCAGGGGTTGTTTTTTGTGTGTGTGTGTATGTATGGATTGATCGGTTTTTGAGTAGAGACTCATAGGCTGCTGCGTAATTTCGCTCTGCCTCACATGTGGACCTTGTCTGGGTTCCCGGTTCTGGTGATGTATCGATGTGCGCATTGTCTCGATCTGAGGTAGTTTTCTCTCTGGAGACTTTTTGTCTTTTTGTTGTTTTCCAAGCAAATAATAAACCTGCAATGAGGTAAGACAACAACAACAACAACAACACACACACACCCGGTAGATTGTTCCTGCTCTTTTCATTCATAGACCAAAATAAAAAGCGAGATTCAGGCGGACACGCTGCGGAATCGACCGTGTGCCACCTCAGCCCTCTCTCCCCCGCCATCCATGGACTTGCTCCACCGGTTCCCTCGGTGACCGGTGGGGGGGAAGTCGGGCTCCTCTCTGTAGACATTCCTGTATGAAGAGGGCGCAGGTGGCAGCCAAAGGTCGCAGTCATGCCGATGCATCCAGTCACCTCCACGTTGATGTACCGGGGGATCTGCACCATCCCTGACATCCTCTCCTACAGCGCCCCGGTCAACCTGCCCGAAGACGAAGTTGAAGGTGAGATGCTCGCCTACACCTGTTCCCATGTGTGTGTGTGTGTGTGTGTGTGTGTGTGTTTCCGAGGGTGTTCAGTGCTCCCAAATCAACGCACGAGCTGTTTACTCCCACTGTGGTCTCGCTCGCGCGCGGTCAGAACCTTGGACAGCGCTCAGAGCTTTCTGTTCTGCCACGCGGACAGAGACCGTCAGATGTCTGATGTTTACAGCCCCGGTTTAGGTTTAGGTTTAGACGATGATTGGATTGATTTCCCCCTCACCCCCCCACCATCTATGATCTCGATGTATGACTCAGAATGTGCCCACTTTGTTATCAGTGCCACTCAAAGATCAGATATCTTGTTTCAATTTTCTTGCACTTGATTGAAAATATAGATTTGCAGCTCAGCCAGAGGGCCACGCAGGCACTGAGTGGGAGCTGGTTTGGTTAATAAATATAAATACAAAAACATGAGGCATCTCAGACCCTCTCTGCCACAAAGTGTTGCTCCTGGAGGTCAGCAGTGATGCATTGACTCTAACGAGAAGCAGAGGCTTCTGGTGGAAATGTGTTTCATGGGATCCTGACTTCATTCACCCATTAAATCTGGTCTCACACACTTTGTGATGGTCAGGTTGTCCAGGAGTGTTCCCTATTCAAATATTTCTATTACCAAAGGATTTCAGCAGCATTTAGTGTGAAAGTTATTTGCAGATCATTGAACCTCTGCAGCTCTGCAGTGGCTCCCACGGTGGCAGGAGAAGTGACATCCCAGTGAAACTAAGCATTTGCAGACACCTGACAAACTATTATGAGCAATTTGCTTTCCAGTATCTTGAGAATATTCATGCCATTGCCCGGGAGCGTTTTGTGAGGCGAACCTGCAACATCTGCACATTATCATGCGGCAGCCCCTGGGACAATGTTCAAGTCCCACAGCGTGTGTGATGACATTAAGTTCTTGCATTGCTGCCATGTTTTTCAGTGCAGTGGCGCCGTGAGGAAGCATCCGTATCCCTGCTGAATGTTTTTTTTTTCCTCTCTCATCCGTTTATTTATGTGCACTTTGTTAGGGAGGAAGCAAAGATTCTGGATGCTGGATAGATTCAGAGAGAGATGAACGTGGGGCCTATACATGGCTTTAAAAGTGATGCATTTCTGAGATACATATGTGTGAAGTGCAGACGTGCCAGGTCCTGTTGAGGGATCTTGTGCCTGCTGCTGCAGAATATCCCAGGGACAGATCAGAAACAAACCGTTAATTGAACCTTGGAGTTGCACATGTGAGAGATTACACAGTCACACACACACACACACATAGAGGTTTGCCTCTGTGGTATGTGCAAATACACTGGTGAAGTCTGGCCGGAAAATGGTCGTCAGCGCTCACAGAGGTCAGATAGGAGTTGTTTTTTGACTCCCAAAAGATGTTTAAGAAAGACACACAAACACACACAACACAGAAACACACAAGAGAAAGAGGGTGCAGGCTGGTTTTAAAGTGTCGAGACACCTCCTGCATATTAAATTCAGTTTTTTAAATGATTTTTTTCACTATGACATCCAACAAACTGAGCGTGTGATAAAAGAGAACTGTCAACATCTCAGTGCCAAAAGTGATCTCTGCTTGATGTCACGCCCGTGATTATATCATTGCATCAGCGTGTGTTTTATTGTCAAAACATGATTTCCAGCATATGGAGACACGTTGCATGGCAGGAAAATCCTACTCTATTGCGCAAAAGTAGACTGGTGTCTCACATTTCAGAAGCTTTTTTAGCCGTCAGTTTCCCTCTCAGCCTCCCACTTTAATTTACAGTGAGCTTCGGGTGCAATAAACAGACAACACTTCATTTTGCCTGTAATTACTCAAATCCACTTGTACCCTCCTGCTGCAGTCACTCTGTCGCAAGACAAAGTGAGCCGTTTGGACTTTTTTTTTTTTTTTTTTACAGCTCAACTTCTGTGCCATGCTGTGCTGGCAGTTTCACTGGAGAGATGATGGGATGCTTTGTGGAGAGAGAGAATGGGAGAGGCTGAGGTAATGCACGGTTAACAGCGGTGACAGAGCCTTTTTCAGCTGCTGCGGAGCATTACTGGTCCTGTGTGAGGGATGTTTCGCAGGTTGTGAAAGAGGCAGACTTGAAAAAGGCCGTGTCACAGAGCAGATTGAACATTGCTATTGTCGACGTCTGAGAGATTCAGTGTTTTTTTTTCTTCCTCCTACAGAACACAAAGTGGGAATAATGTACATGTGACAGTTGGAAAAAAAAAGTAGTCAATAAAGTCTTCACCATGTGGGCATTCAAAGCGTAGCTTTTAGTTGTCCTGCCATTAGTTTTTTCATATTTTCAGCTGCTCAAAGATGGAGAACAGCGCAACACGTTGAGCATCTGGGATCACAAATCAATTTTTTCCACTGCGTCGTGTTGCATTTCCTTTTTTATTGGATGTTTTTTGTTTTTTTTTTTGGGAGGGGGGGTTCTGCTCTTATTTAGTAACTTTGGAAGGCGATCTTGAGCTGACAGTGTTTCAGAAGTTCACTCTCCCTTCTGTTGTGATGTGAAAAAGGAATCGTCAGCACCAGATGAGGTCCAAAACATCTGGGATCCCAAATATATCGAATAGGATTTCTGTTATTGTAGTCACAACACAGGGCTCTAACAGGGAGTCAGCTCCTATTGACCTGAACAAGTAACATCACCATGTAGGAGACAGGAAAATAATAATACTACCTACTACTCAATTATGTAACATGTAACATATGATGTAATAACCGTACTTTCTGGGTCACCTTCATTAACCATTCACCTTCACCTCTTCAAACATATTATGGGCTTTAAAAAGGCCAGAAAAAAAGAGATGCTGTGTTTATTATTATTACAGCTACTTATAAAACTTGCAGCAGTGGGTTCAGGGTTACCACAGACTATGAAGAAGTGAAGCCAATTAAAACAAAACACAACGTAGCTGCTGTTCCTGGATTGCAGATACCGTAATAAACTCTAAAATTATAACTTGCAGCTAACAATCTTGAGGACCTGTCAGTCAGACTTCGACAGCTGTGATGTTTCATGAGGGACTCGTTGATGAGAGGAGGCTCTCGCTCAGGGCGACGGTCTCCGAGTCTCGTCACCGCTCTCATCTCCTGAGAGATGGACGAGAATTGGCTGGAAGTCTGAGGTGTCACACACATCAGCTCGGCCGTCAGGGAGACGGGGCTTTGTCGCGAAAACGAAATTGCACATTAGTGAATGTGTGTGTGCGGGTGCATGTATAAGGACAGGAGGCTGAAGCCCTATTGGCACGCATATAGCCAAGGACTTGATTTTCAATTACTGGCTTGGACACCCTAGGGAATAAACCAACGACACCATACTTTGTGAAAGTGAAGGCTGTCAAAGCTATAATTGGAACAAAATGCTATTTTTCTGATATTCGATAAGCCCCTGTGTGTGTGTGTATTTGAGTATGTGTATGTGTGTGTGCGTGGTAGTAGGTGGGTGGGGGGCTTGGTAGCAAGTGCCTTAATGTACAATGATGCGAGCATAAATTGAATTGGACTCCATATTCTCCATTTCCCCTCCCACACAAGAGGGAGGAAAAAAACAGTTGGTCTTATTACAGGAGCTCAATATAGTTTAGACCTCCTCCACCACTAAAGGACACACACACACTCTCTCTCTCTCTCACACATACACACACACACACACACACACGTATACGGAGCTCAGTGTCAATATCACTGCAGGTGGAATTAACTGGATAGCCCATTTCCACACTGCCTAACAACCGATCTATTGGAAGCAGCCTCGAAATCAGTCCCAGGGCTGAGCTTGAAGCATCTGTAACGGGTCCCAGAGTGAGGCCCATGTAAACAGATGCCAGTAGTAGCACAAAAAAACAAAAAAAACAAAAACACAAGATGGGAGCAGAGTGGTTGCATCTTTACGCCAAGGTTGTTATCGGTGCGGTTTAATTATCTGTGCACATGTATCTCCTCTTTCCTTTTCATTGTGTCTCACTTTTTTCCATGTTTAGCCTCCTCAGAGCTGCACAGACAAGTTCAAAATGTACCAAAAATATAATTATGCATATTCTCAGTGCACTTGTTCTTGTAAATATAGAAACACTGTTTTAGGGAAGTTGTTTATTTCAAGAATTATTCCCTTATTCCCACTTATTTTCAAGAGATATGTCCCCGAAAAACCTCAACACCTTCATTAATTTGGGACCAAATGAAAACAGAGTTTGTTCTGAAGTGCTTAAAAGTAATCTATGTGACAGACATGAGCGAACTGCAACATGCATCTGAATGAATTCATAACGAAAAACAAAACAAAACAAAATATTGCATTACATCAATCTTTATTATAGGCTGGTTAATCTGAAAGCAAAACGTCAACACAGTTTACACTGTCTCAGTCCCTTTTATATGCCCAAATACACACCACTTTACAAAAGCAGCACAAATAAAAAAAGGACAGACAGGAGAATTGACTTTGTTTACATGGTTGTTATTTTTGATGGACATCATATTTTAAACAGCCTTTTACAGCCACGTGAAGCAGAATATCAAATATTCCTCTAGATTAAAATGTCAGAGTACACCTGAATTAGGGACATGATATATAAATTTATATATAGACATAAACATGTTTAATGATACCTGCTTGTTTCCTCCCTCCAGTTGCCAGCTCCAGTGTGTTTAGTTTGGGCATGAAAGCCTTATTGTCGAGAAAACATGAAAGTGCGGCGGTGTACCTGTCACAGAGCCCAGCAGGGACGTATCTCTCAAGCAGCATTTTAAACTGGCAGAGTAAACTGTCGGCAGTAATCGAAATCAACCTACTCTGCAAAGTTATCTCTGCATTTGTTCGAGCTCGGGCAGTGCGGGCTTTGTGTGTGTGTGTGTGTGCGGGGAGGGGGGGGGCGTCATCTCAAGATCATACACAGATTGGGCTGTCACTCACTGCAAGAGACAGGAAGCTGAGATGTTGCAAACAGGAAGTGACTGGAATAATGGGGCCTAAAAATCGCCGAAACCCGAAGCTTATTTCGATTTACTTAGAGATGTAGTGCGACAAAGGTTTGTTTGTCAGGGAAAAAGGAAAAAGCCCGAGCTCCATGTTTACATTATGATTATTTCCATTCACTCGACAGAGCAGGAGGTTTTGCTTTGCTTCCACTAAGTACTCTAGAAATAGCATTTCTGCTCTCTCAGTTAGTCCACTACACTTTAGTCCAGACCAATTATCCCAGTTGAATTCAATTTTTGCGTATTTATGTTCACCAGCTAATGAATCCCAATGATTTTGGTGAGTTTTCTTGTGGTGCTACCAGCAGGTTAAGATTTCCTCTGGTTGTCTCAGTAACTACTAAGCCAACATTTCAGTTCAGTTTCACACGTTCTTGTTCCCCTCAGGATGAACTGTAATGACTTTCCATCCAGTTTGTCCAGTAATTTATGTTATTGCTAACATGCCTGGCTCAGTCGCAGCCTGTAAGTCTGCACGTTTTCCAATGTGATTTTGTAGAAGCAGCAGGCGATGATGATGATGATGATGATGATGAGAGCTTTGGCCATTGTTGCATTTGAAGATACGAGGTCATGATGCATCGTCTCAGGAGGCTGCATTGAGTCGCCAGTAGGAAGTGACGAGACGTGCTGGGACTAGCTGGTCAGCGTGCTAACTACAGTAAAAGATGTGACACAGATCAGATCAACATTGCTGTTGCTTTCCTTCACTGGAGACAGCTCTAGTAATGAAGTTTGACACAGGACTCGCAACATAACTCCGAGCGAAAAAGCCGCTAATCCTATTAACTATTTAACAGTAACAAAACTTACAAAAAGCTCCTCTTACTCTCGACCATTTCCACCTGCCTTGAAGTGGAAATCTCTCTCGACAGCTTTATCACACTGTCAAATGAATGAACTCAGTCCACCACAGGGAGCAGTGAGTACATTTGGTGAGATCCCTTATCACCGCTGCATGCAAATCTATTAAACCGACGTATTTCATTACGCTGAGGTGGTTGTGTCCCAGTCGAGGCTCAGGATTAGTTTGATGATGCTGCGGAGAATATGAAATTCAGTGAGAGCCGAGATGTCGGTGCATCGACCCAGTAGGTGAAGTATTCGGATGGCGAAGCTCTGCCAGTCTGGGCTGTCGACTTGTGGTTCGGACTAATTAAGGATGTTTCTCTTTCTCATGTGTATCCTTAAGTCATAAATATGCATTCAAGTTGGATTTTTTCTTTTTCTTTTTCTTTCTGAAGATACTTCCACTCCACATTTTTGTTTTTGAAAGTAGTTTGCTTTCAGTGGTAAAAAATTTAACACATGCCACTGGGGATTCTTCTTCAACATTTTTAGCTGTTCCCTCGGCAGAGTTTTTGGGGGGATTTGTAAATTGCTTTGACTGACAACTGTTCAAAAAAAGAAAGCACTGACACCACTGTGCTCCTAACGGCATAAACTGCCTGTGAGGCGATCTTGATGTTTCTGCTCGACTCCTACTGTAGCTGCAGCAGAAAACATTGACTCATTTCTTTGCCCCGAGGTGGAGGGTTGACTTCCATTCCTTTGGAAATACTTACATGAATACAAATGAAGGTATTTAAAGACATCGGCATCTGCTCGGGCAAGACTGAAATTATGCGCGTAAGCACGTTGCTGGTGCAGAATCAGTGGGCGTTTGTGGTGGGCGTACATCCAAGGGGTCAGCTGAGACCATTTTAAAACATATGCTGCTAAGAAGATGTGGAACAAAACAGAAGAAAAATGACCAATCATGACGGCAGCAGATATGCTGGCTCATTTTCACCAGGATCCAGATGGGCTTATACCGAAACCAAACGCTTAATATGTCTCCTCTGTTCACCGACTGCTCTTAACAAAGGCCTCTCCCAGGAAACCAGAATTAGTCTCCTTCGTTTTATTAGATCCCTCAAACAGGCTGTTTGTTTCCCCATGCGTAGATGAGAGCCTTCATACCTTTTGACAATAAAACAAAGTCTTGCATCAAAGCATCCTCTCTCTGAAACATTATTAAAACAAAAATGAAGAAAAAACTGAAGCTCAAGCTCCACTTCCGCTAAATCCTTCTAATGCTGTTTGTCTGTTTGTTTGTGTGGCAAACATCAGCTTATACTGCAAGTCTTAACAATTAACTTTGGAGTAATTCAACAATTACATCAGCGAGTGCTGCCGATGCTGTGTGTTTACCTTCAAAGTTAAATCCATAAAAAAAAAACCCTGCAAAATATTCCTTCATTCATCGTCAGAATTAGATTTTGGTGACGGTCCATTTGGATGCTTGGTTAATGTTGCAGGTGTGAGAGTGGAGCGAAGGTGGTGTACCTGTGGTGAAATATCAGTTTGCTCTGTTAAAGTACCTGACAAAGCCTC